>VXBU01005742.1:57645-67859 GCA_013400315.1 Bombycilla garrulus
CACGGCTGTATACCATGTGTCACACGGCCACTGTGCCACTGCCATCACTGCCCACCTTGTCCTGCTATGCGGCTGTACACCATGTGTCACACGGCCACTGTGCCAGCGCTGCTGGCTCATCCTGCCATGTGGCTGTACACCATGTGTCACACAGCCACACTGCCACCAGCTCGTCCTGCCATGCAGCTGTACACCATGTGTCACACGGTCACTGTGCCACTGCCACCACTGCCACCAGCTCATCCTGCCATGCAGCTGTACACCATGTGTCACACGGCCACGCTGCCACCAGCTCCTCCTGCCATGCGGCTGTACACCATGTGTCACACGGTCACTGTCCCACTGCCACCAGCTCATCCTGCCATGCAGCTGTACACCACGTGTCACACGGCCGCGCTGCCACCGATGCTGGCTCATCCTGCCATGCAGTCGGCTCCGCTCCCAGCGCTGCTGTCTGGGCTCAGTCTGGCACTGGCCCCGCTCGCCGGCACATCTCGACCCCGGCCCCACGCTGCTGGCTCGGCTCGGTCCAGCGCCAGCCTTGCCGCGTCCTGGCCCCGCCCTGCTCCCAGCCCGGCTCACAGCTCAGGGGCAGTTCGGTGGCTGCCTGGAGGCTGTAGGATCTCCCGTACGCTCGGTGTTGTTTTGGGGAAGCGTCGGTGGAAGGGGGAAGGGTGAGCTGGACATTTTTAAAAATGAGAAACTGGAATAATATCAACAATTAACAGAAAAAAACAGGGACATTTTACAGTTAACTGGGGGGGAAAAAGACCTCAGAAACTTTGTCATAACAAGCTGCTGCTCTGCCCAATATTGGAATCTCCGGGGTGTCCAGTTTGTGTCTCCATCCCTCCTTCAACAGAAGCAACCCAAACAAAACTCCAAAACAACCCAAGACAAAAACCCCAAAAATCCCCCCATCAAAAAAAAAACAAAAAACAACCCAACAATCCCCAAACCAACCAAAACACCCCAAGAAAAATTCCATTAAAAGCAGAAATCCCACAGTTTTTCACAGCCTTTTTTCCCCCCTTGCAGGAGACACTGAGTGTGGCACAGCCTGTGGAGGGAACAGGGAGATGATTCCCCTTCCTGAGGCACAGGGATCAGGGCATTCCCAAAGTTCTCCCATCATTCCCACCCCATTTCCTGGGCTGCTCCAGGGCAAGGAAACCCTGAAATCCACCCAGAATCTCCTAATTCCAGCCAGGATTTACAGATTCCAAGGGAATGATGTGCCCCAGCGCCATTAACATACCAGGGGAGTGAAAACTTCCAGCCTAAATCCGCAGGAGTTGGGATGTCAGGAGCATTTCCACGGTCCAGAACAGGAGAGGAGATTTCAGTCCTGAACACAACAACTTCCATGGAGTTTAAATCCAAAAGTACCCTGCTTTTCTCTTTCTCATTTTCTTTTTTTTTTTTTTTTTTTTTTTTTATTTATTTTTGGCCTCTCGCTTTGAAGGAGAATAAAGGAAGAAGGGAGAACATCAGAGCTGATCCCGTCATTCCAATCCCGGGATGGAATTAGGGTCAGGATCTTATTAATAATTTCAAAGGGAATTTAATCGGTCATTTAATACTCCAGGAGTGAGGAGAGAAATGTCAAGGATGGGGAAAACACATTCCAGAGGTGACATGGGGAATATTGGACCTCCTGCTCTGGGACTTTCAGCAAGGAACGCAGGTTTTCCTCCTCAGAGTTAATTAATTCCTAATGAGCTCCTGGTGGGCGTCACCAGGTCAGGGCAGGGTTTTGGGGATTTATCTCCAGGTCAGAGTCACTCCTGCTTTCCCGAGGGGCTCACCCCAAATCCAGCACCTGATCCAATCCCATCCCACCTCCCTGCTGGGAGAACCAGCCTGGAAAAATGGGAGTGATGCTCTGGCCACAGCACAACCTCGCGCCAAAGATGGAATTGTGGAGCTAACTGGAAACGCCCAGGGAGGATCCCTGGGGAACCACCGAAGCTCCTGAAGCACCAAATCCTTGTGGAATCACCCAAATCCCTGAATTCCTCCATGTTCCAAAGTGTCCTCGCACAGTTTTTCACCCAAATCCCCAAACAGCACAGGAACAGCCACCAGCATTCCCATGGAATGCCAGCAGGATCCATCCATGGACATCCCCAGTGGAAGGGGCCAGCTGAGGCTGTTTTTTGGGAATAATTGCTGGCGTTTCAGCTGAGCTATTTATAGAAACCCATTAAAACAAATCCCGGAACGCTTCCTTCTCCTTCACCCCATTCCGCTCGGAGCCTGGGGCCATCGGGATCGGGTTTGTTATCCACAGCTGGGAGCTGGGTTAGAATCCAAAGGAGGCTGAAAGGAATAAAATCAAGCCAAAAATAGCAGAGCTCCCACCCGGGATGAGGCCGTGGGCACCAGTTCCAGCACAGCTCCCACCGGGAATTTCGGGAATCGTCACCTGTTCCCAAGCTCTGCCTCCTCCGGATTTACAACCTGCTCTCCTGAATATTTTGAAAGCAGAAAGGCAACAGGGATGAATTTAAATGAAGCAAAGGAAAATTATCCTACCCAGTGAGCCCAGGCCCCGCCTGACTCCAGCTTCCCATCCCTCCTGAGCCGTGACCAACAGGTGCCTAATCTGGAAAATTGCAGCAGCCCCAACAAAAACAAATCCAGCAGGTGACGAGCAGAGCTCTGCTGCAATTCCCGAGGCTGCTGCGGACAGAGCTGGGGTGGGTGGAGGAGGAGAAGGAGAAATCCATTTTCCAGCTCTTCGCGTGTATTCCGGAGCCTGGGAAGACCTTGATTGCAGAGCCAGGGCGAATTTGTGCCTTCGCTGGGAGCGGTATCTGGATGGCTCCGATAATCTGTGCAGATAAACCAACAATTTCCCTCCGGCTGCGGCGTTGTGGGGGCTGAACAGCCATTAGAGGTGACAATAATCCTCCTCTTTAACCTCCGCAGCTGTCAGAGATCCGCGTCCGCGAGGAGGGCTCGGGGGGCAGATAACCCAATGGATATTCAATTATCTGCAAGGAAAGCTTATAGGGAATATTTATCTCTCGCTGTGCGATTCTCCATCAAAAGGTGATTGGGGAAAGGAGGGGCAGTTTTGCCACTGAGAAAATCCAGTCCCTCGAGGCAGAAATCACTTCTTGTTCTCCATTAAAAAACGCCTGAACAACAACAAACCAGGAAATCTCACAGCGTTTGGAAGTTTAGAGCAGCTGGGTTTGAAAATTGCTCATAATCTTTTGGGGAATCGTTCATTATCTGAGGAGAGGAACGTTCAGCTCCAGCTTCAGTAGAAATTAAACATCCAATCCAAGCCGGGTGTTGTTACAGCAGGAAAAATCCCGTCCTTGGGATGGGAAAATTCCCATTCTTGGATGGAAGTGCCTCATGCCCCACCTGAGCCCTTTCCCACCCTCAGGAAAGGCTGAACCTCTCCATGGGTGTGGATTTCTCCATGGGCTGGAAGAGGATCCCAGAGTCTGGAGAGTTCTTTGGGAATTTCATTAATGGGAAAGCCTGGTAAAAATCATGGAAACATCAAATCATTGAGGTGGGAAAAGAGCTCCAAGGTCATCGAGTCCCAGCTGTGCCCAATGCCCACCCTGTCCCCAGCCCAGAGCCCTCAGTGCCACCTCCAGGAATTCCCTGAACACCTCCAGGGATGGGGACTCCAAATCTGCCTGGTCAGCCCCTGCCAAGGCCTGACCTCACTTTCCAGGAAGAATTTTCCCCCCAGTATGCCAAAATGGGACTTTAAGGACTTCCAGGTCTCCTTTTCTGCTGTGGTGTGAGGGGTTTGGAGCTGAGGGGGAACAGGAAATGTTCTCTGCCAGAAGGGTCTGGAGTAGGGACACCTCTGCTGCTGGGGGTTGGATTGGATGGATATTCCCTTTTGGGAAAAACCTTTGGGATTCTGGTGTTCAGGATACCAAAAATGAGGTGGGAAAAGAGCTCCCAGCTGTGTCCGATGCCCAGCCTGTCCCCAGCCCAGAGCACCCAGTGCCACATCCAGGAATTCCCTGGACACCTCCAGGGATGAGCACTCCAAATCCTCCTGGGCAGCCCCTGCCAAGGCCTGAGTTCCCTTTCCATGGGGAAATTCCTGCTGCTGCCCACCCTGAGCCTCCCCTGGCCCAGCCTGAGGCCGTTCCCTCTCCTCCTGTCCCTGTTCCCTGGAGCACAGCCCGACCCCCCCGGCTGTCCCCTCCTGGCAGGGAGTTGTGCAGAGCCACAAGGTCCCCCCTGATCCCCCTTTTCTCCAGGCAGGGATGTGTCAGGCTATGAAATCCAAGGAATTGAGAATTCCTGAGCTCTGTGGATGGATCTCGGGTTCTCCCACCGCTGACAGCGCAGGGATCTCGGGGTCTCTGCTGTCCCCCGTCCCTGCAGCACCCACATCCCACCCCGGGCTCCTCAGGCCCCGCTCCCTCTCTCCCGCTGCTCCCTCGGCTCCAAGGAAAGCTCCGGGAGCCGTTTTGGGGTGAGATTCCAAGGACTCGGCCTTTCCAGCCTGGGATCGCTGCTGCAGGCGCCTCCTCCCCTCTCCTTCCCCCTCTGCTGGTGCCGGGCTGCGGACACTGCCTCACCCTCCAGGCAGGGATATTCCCCTAGAAAAGGGGGGAAAGTGCATTTGGGAGCGGATTTTTAGGGCAGGGACCCATCCCAAATAAATCTCTCTGTAGAAATCCCAGGGGAGCAGCTTTAGGGCAAAATCCATGGAAGGAAAAAATCAAAGCAAGTGGAAAACCTGGATTTTGCTGGAGTCAGGAGGGATAGAACCCTAGGAATCTCTTCCAGTCAGGATCGGTAATTGTATCGTTAATTACTCATTGATTTAATGAGCTCTTGGTGTCAGCGCTTGACTACCGCAGATTATGTCACTGCCATTCCCTGGATCGGTGACACCAGAGCTGCTCCAGGAGGGGATTTGGCCTTGCCAGAGGTGGCTCCCGGCTGGAATTCCTCACAATCCCATGCAAACACAGGGCCCTGCAGCACTGCCAAGGCTCATTAGGGCCCCTGGACAATGGGATATTTTTATCCGAGATAATTAAGTAATTATTGCATGTAATGGAGAGAGGGGTCAGTTGGACCCAGGCTGCTTCCATTTCCATTGTGGCAAGAAAAGGAATACTTCCTTTCCCTTTCCCTTTCCCTTTCCCTTTCCCGTTCCCTTTCCCGTTCCCTTTCCCGTTCCCTTTCCCGTTCCATTTCCCGTTCCATTTTCCTTTCCATTTTCATTTCCATTTTCCTTTCTGTCCCATTCAAATTCCATTTATTAATTATTGGCCTCTGTCTATTTGATGCCCAATTAACCTCAACAACACCAAAATCTCAGCAAAATAAAGGGAGACAAAGAAGCCCCTGGACTGTGATTTCATTCCCAGGCTGACACGAACTCTGTCCCCCCTCACCCGGAATATCGGGAATGTCGGGAATTTCGGGAATATCGAATCCTCCTTTCCCGAGCCGGGAGGGATGCTGGGGCTGCTGCCGGGACGGGGAGGAGGCTCAGCTCCCACTCCCAGCCAAACCTCGGGAGCCTCCCGGGTGCTTTCCAGAGCTTGGATCTCCCTCTTGTGGCTGCACCTCGTGGATTCGGGATGAACATTCCGGTCTGGGATTTGAAGCTAATTTGAAGTGGATTTGAAGCCGATTTTTAGATGAAGATAATTTGAAGTGGATTTGAAGCTGATTTGAAGCGGATTTGAAGCTGATTTTTAGATGAATTGAAGCAGATTTGAAGTGGATTTGAAGCAGATTTGAAATGGATTTGAAGCAGATTTGAAGTGGATTTGAAGTGGATTTGAAGCTGATTTTTAGATGAAGTGGATTTGAAGCTGATTTAAGCTCATCCCCACCCCAGATTGTTCCAGATATCCCGGACAAGGGTTCAGAGCTGCTTTCAGGAAACCCTCAGAAAGAACCAGAGGCCCCAGCCATGAATAAATGTGATTTATGAAGCACTAAGAGCCTTTTGGGAGCAGCATGAACCATTCAAATCCAATCCAATTAGAACCCAATCCCAATTAAACGGCTCCCGTGGCTCAGGCAGCCCCTCCCATGGCCAGGGGAGGTTCAGCTCATTCCTTTGTGGCATCAAACTCTCCCTGTGTGCAGTTCCTAAAGCTGTGGGCCCTGAAGGATTTGGATTAATATCAATAAAATTTATAAAATTAATAAAATAATAATTATATAATTAATAGGAATAATTACCAGGGCAGCTGGGAGTGGAATGGGATGCGGGGAGGGTTGATTCCTGTGGCATTCCAGTGCTGCTCCTGTCCTTGGCACACAGCTCTAAAGCCTTTTATCTGAGTGTGGTTTAATTAATCAGCTTTAATTAATCACAAGCCAGGTGAATTTTTGGGTGGCCCTGGGAGTGGCACTTCCAATTTTTGGGTTGGTTTTGTGAACAGAACAAACTCCTCAGCGCTTAAACAGCAAATCCCCAAGGGGGTGTGGCCGTTGAGGGAAAAATGGGGTTGTTTGGGGGCTTTCCTTCTGGAGTTTGCTACAGGAATGGCAAATTGAGGATTGGGATGGACTTGATTGACAATTCCTTGGATTTCATGTCCCTCAAGAGCCTTGTGCCGGTCACCAGGGCTGTGCTGGACGGACAGGGACAGGTGGGACAGAGGGCAGCTCCTGCTGGGGCAGCACTGACATCCACAGAGCTCAGGAATTCTCAATTCCTTGGATTTCATAGCCTGACACATCCCTGCCTGGAGAAAAGGGGGATCAGGGGGGACCTTGTGGCTCTGCACAACTCCCTGCCAGGAGGGGACAGCCGGGGGGGTCGGGCTGTGCTCCAGGGAACAGGGACAGGAGGAGAGGGAACGGCCTCAGGCTGGGCCAGGGGAGGCTCAGGGTGGGCAGCAGCAGGAATTTCCCCATGGAAAGGGAGCTCAGGGATTGGCAGGGGCTGCCCGGGGGGATTTGGAGTGCCCAGCCCTGGAGGTGTCCAAAGAATTCCTGGATGTGGCACTGGGTGCTCTGGGCTGGGGACAGGGTGGGATTTGGCACAGCTGGAACTCAACTGGAGCTCTTTTCCATCCTCATTTTTGGGATCCTGAACAGCAAAGGGAATATCCATCCAGTCCAACCCCCAGCTGCAGAGGTGTCCCTACTCCAGCTCTTTCTGGCAGGGAACGTTTCGTGTTCCCCCTCCGCTCCAAACCCCTCACACCAGCAGTAGAAAAGGAGACCGGGAAGTCCTTAAAATACCATTTCCATTTTAGAACAATGTCACCTGGTTTAAATAAACGCCTTAATTAGGAATGATACTTTTTAACATCTGCCTGGGCAAGGCCTGGGGGTTGGAGGTTGGGTGAGTGCTTGCACATTTTTCATTTCCAAACACTGTTTGGAGGACACTGGGCGAGCTCATGTCCTCTCTGATTATGCACAGGGCTGTGATTTGTGTAAAGAAGTCAAATTTCATTCCTTTTTTTTTTTTGGGAATGTTTTCCGGTGGAATGGAATTGTACAGGCAGCACTTTAGGACTTAGGGAAGGAGAGGAACAAACTAAGAATGAGGATTGGGAGAGGTGGGGCTACCTGGGGCACCTTCAGCCCATGCTGGCAGTGCAGAACAAACTCCCCATCACATCCAGAACTGTGGGGGATGTGGCTTTTTAAGGGAATGTTATGAGGGGATGAAGCTCCAGGAAATGAAGTGGGAATGTGAGGTTCCTGCCTCGCTGTTGGACAGAAGCTGGGCTGAGCCTGCAGCTCTGGATCTTGATTCTGGAGCTGAATTTGAGAGATTCTGTGTCAAAGTCTATCTCCTTTTTTCCAGGGTCAGGATGAAATGAGCAGACGGTATTTCTTGTTGGGACTCAGATGTTTATTAGTTCTTATCTGCATTACAGTCTCACAAGCCATGAGTTCTACAGCACTTCAAGCTGACAAACTAAAAATGACCCCCAGCTCTTCCTCTACAAGGCCTTTCAAGGGTAAACTGTCCAATTAAGAAATGCCACCTAAATTATTTTTTACTTTTAACCCAATAAACAACCACCCATGTCCCACAATGTGGATTTTCCATCCAATCCCACAATATCATCTGGAGCCATGAAGAAGATGAAGAAGGACAAACCTCCACCCTAAAACCTCCATCTTGCTTGATATCTATTACTACGTTGTGAAACCTTCAACTCTAGCTTTTCCACTGTGTGATATTACACACTTCTATTTGAACTCCACACCCATAATCCCAGTTCTAGCATTCCATTTTGGAAGCCTTCTCCACGGCCTCAGGTCGAATGCAGGGAGCACAGAAAGTCTGAAATTCTCAGTGACCAGGGTTCCAACAATTCTGGAGCTGAATTTGGATTTGAGGGCTGGCCCTGTGTGGTAACTCAGTCTAAGCTCCCTCAGAACCCCATAAAAAAGGTGAGAACGTTCTATTCAGTGCTCCAGAGGTTTATCCCAACCAGTTCTCTCCACGTGAGCCATCCGACAGCAGAACTGACAGGGAAAATCCCCAAATCCCAGCCAAGAACGGAGCTGTTCCTACAGGAATGGTTGGGCTGAGCCAAGGAAGCAAAACCCCACAGCATAATCAGCCAAATTTTAGGGATCATATCATTTCATTTGAGCTCAAATTAATCTTAAACAGGCCCAGCTGCTGCTGCCAAGGAGCTGGATAACCCAGTCTAGCCAGAATTCTGCTCTCCTGTTCACCCAGCATCACTTCAGTCCTTAAATCTTGGTTGCAGGAGGAAGAAATCCTGAAAATCCAACCAAAAACAGCCATGAAAAATTCCCTCCTCCTCCCAAAACCCAAAAGTTTTTGCGGCAGTGGAGAAACCAGCTGGTTGACGACACCAGTGCTTCTGGAATTGGGGCAAAATAAATGCAGAGATAACGAGTGAGAGACGGACAACTGGGAATCCTAAAGCAAACTGGAATTAGGAGGGAAATTTATTGGATATTTGGAGCACTTTTGAGCTCTGAAAGAGCACCTGTGTTGTTTTATTTCCTTAAAAACAAATATCCAGGGTTTGCTGCACTCCTCAAACACAGTCTGGAGGAATTTCGAGCTCTTAAACTTCATCAAGAAGAAACTTGATTGAGAGCTGGGACCTTTCTATGAGGAAAAACTCATCCTAAACTTTATTTGGCTCATTCATCCCTAAATAAATTTGGTTTGGGGATTTTCCTGCAGGTTTAGGAAATGATTCTTTCTCATCTTCCCCCCAGAAATGATGATTTTGTTGTGTCCATAAAGAGTTCCTTGGTCCAGTCAGCAGAGGGAATACTTCCCTCAGCTGAGAGGCCATTGGGATCGGGGCTCATGGAAAAGGTTGGAATTCATTCTGCTCCTGGAACTTTGGGAGCTTTCCCCTTGGCTCCCTGCTCCAGTCGTGCTGGAGACACCCCGGGCTGGGGCAGGTTCAAAGGTTGTGGCATTTCCCAGATTTCCAACTCAAAAACAGATCCAGAAATCCTCCCTGGAAATTCCTGCTCCCTCTGGAAGGGTGCAGGGCAGGGCTGCGGCCTTCAGGAATCAGACTGAAAGATTGAGGGGATTTCATCTAATTTAAATTAATTTAATTAATTTATTGATTTTTTTAAAACAAATTTCTCCTGGATTTTCCAAGCTCAGCCCCATTGAATGGACACAAGGTTGAGAGCTCCAGCTCCAAAGGCAGACAATGGGAATGGGAATGGGAATGGGAATGGGAATGGGAATGGGAATGGGAATGGGAATGGGAATGGGATTGGACGCTGCCTTTCACTTTTCCCTGGAAATGAAGGGATTGAACCCTTTTTTGACCTTTCCCCAGATCAGGAATATTTCTCTGGGAAAACAAGGTGATTGAACCCTGTCTCTGACCTTTCTCTGGAAAATAAGGGGATTGAATCCAGACTGAAGTCTGAACCCTGCCTTTGACCTTTCCTGCATCAGGAACACTCCTCAGGGATTTAATCCAGCCCCAAGTCCCCCTGAGGTGACAAATACCACCCCTCCTTCACCACCCCAGCCCCCTGCACTGCCCTGTCTCGGGTTGAGGACAGGTATCTGCTGGGAAAGGCAGAACCCTCCCTCAGAACCTCCCCTCTCTCTGAATTACTGAAATTAAGCGGCCTTCAGGCAAGATATGGGGAGGAATAACAGTCCTTTACTAATGAGTATAACAAGATACAAATTAACAATAACTACGGTATTAACAACAACAACTACAGGAAAAAAAAAAAGAAAATAAAAGGTCAGGGACCCC
>VXBU01005742.1:73138-85532 GCA_013400315.1 Bombycilla garrulus
CAGCGCGGGTCGGAAACCTGGACTTTCCTACATATTGCGGGGTCTCCTGGGGTTAAGGAGATCCCCGCATTTTTGGCGTCCCAGGCTGGGCACGAAGACCACCACAGCAGGACACGAGTTCAGAACCTGCTGGAGTTCTCTTCCAGGAGTGTCTTCTTTGGGGTTTTGGAATGTCCTTTTTCTGGTTTTCCAGGACTGTTCTCTTGAGGAGCTGGGGCTCTCCATGAGTGTTCCCTTGTGGGGTTTTGGGGCTCTCCAGGAATGTCCTCTTTGGGGTTTTGGGATTTTCCAGGAGTGCCTTCTTTGGAATTCTGGAGCTCTCCAGACGTGTGGGGTTTTGGAGAGCAGCTTCTCCATGGGCGGCCTGCGAGTGAGGAGAGGTCAGCTCAGGGATTCCTGGGATTCCCACCTCGACTCTTCAGCTTGGCAGGGGTGGGGCTCTCCCAGCAGAGCCTCCTTTGGCTGGAAATCAGGAATTCCTCCAGGGAAAGCTCCCCCTGGCACCAAACCCTCCCTGCTGGAGCTGTGGAGCTGCTGCTGAGTCAGGTTGGGAAAATTTGGCTCCACAATCCCAAAATTTGGCTCTAATCCCAGGGAGAGCACAGAGTTCTCTCCCTGCCCTGTCCAGAATTCCTGCAGTCACTCCCTTGTGAGGTTTTCCCTCCGCAGGAATTCCGTGTGCCTGTGGGATGGATGGATTTATGTCCAGGGACTGCACCACCAGAGCCAGCAGAGAACTTGTCCTGTGGGCTCACATCTCCAAGGTTCATCCCTGGACACAAGAAAACCCAGAAATCCTGAGGCAGAATTCTAAAAAAGAGGCAGTTGGTGCAGGAATCATTTAGGGAGGTTTTTTGATCTAAGAGATCAAACCATGGGGAAAAAGAAACCCGTCCCATTTATTCCCATTTTATTACAGATGCTTTAGAGGAACAAAACTTTTCCCCATTGAAACTTCACACCGGGGTTTAAAAATTAAGTTGGCCAGACTTTTTATTCAGTGCATCCAGGAGGGAAGGGAACAGCCCCAAAGGCTGGATTGGGATGCCAAGGTTTGGTTAAACCCAGACCCTTCCTCGGGTTCAAAAGGCACCAGAAAAGGAGGAATTGCCAGAATTAAATTCTTCTGAGGCTCCTGGGCTGAGTTTCAACCTCTGAGGAGAAAACCTGGAAATCAAAGTAGGATTTTGGACAGGCACCATCATCAAAGAACGCTCCCAGCTGATGGGACTCCTCCAGAGCTGCTCCCAAACCTGTGGAACATTGAGAATCCATGGGAACAGCCAATGGCTACGTAAGGAAGGGATATTTTTATTCGGAAAAACTTCTCATCAGCCCCATCCTTAGGCCCTCCCAACCGTACCCACAGAAAACAGATGAAGTCATCTGTGAATTTCATGGAATCTCTGCTCCCTCCTCCTGCTGGGTTCATAAAAAACTCTGCTCAGATCATTTTTCTTGGAGTGCAGAAAGGAGAGGAAGCAGCAGCTCTGTGTTTTGTTCTGGTTCAGGCTGTGCTGCTGCAGAAGAATGGGTCAGTAATTGCCAAATGTTTCCAGCTATTTTCCCTCCTTTTCCTTCACTGAAATCTTAAAAAAGGTCCAATCAACTCCACAGTCCCACAACTGCATTGAGAAGCTCCCAGAGAAATTCCTTTCAATCGCGTTGAAGAACTTTTGATCACGGTTTTAAAATGATTGTTATAAATTCCAGTCCTCGCGATGGAACTGCCTCTGATCATTGAGGGGCTTCACCCAAGGTCCATTCCAGTGACTCCCTGTGATCAATGAGGTTTTTAAGCCAAGGTCCATTTTAATGAGAAATTGTTTAAATCTGATGTAGATCCAGTCTAAGCTGACATCTCCACTCTGCCTAACTCCAGCTGGAATTTTTCTGAACAAGCCCTGTGCCAGAAATCATAATCAAATTTAATTTTGTTCCATATTCAGGCTTCTCCTTTAGGTTAAAGCACTAAAATTACTCAAATAAAGGTACCCATGTGAGGGCTGAGTGCTCCAGCCCCACAGAATCCTTGATTTTGCTGGAAAAACTCCTGTTGGAGTAAAATTTCTCCACAAAATTTCACCCCAGTTGAGTTTTGCAGACAGCAGAGCAATTCAGAAATGAGTGCAGGGTGGCCTCAGGGCTCTGGGTGGCCTGGGACAGCGAAGGTGTCCCTGTCTTGGCAGGGGTGGCACTGGGAGCTCCCTTCCCACATCCCCCATTCTGTGATTCCACCAGGGATGTGGAACCTGCCCAGGGTGGGGACACTTCCAGCTGTTCCACTGGAATCCCCGCAGGATTTTGCGGTGGGATGTGGATGTTTGGGATGCAGGATGAGGAGAACAGCAGAGGGTTCTTTGTGCAAACCCCAGAGCTGCAACAACTTCATCCAAAACTAAATCCAAATCCCATCCCAAGCCCTGATTAACTCGGAGGGAGCAGGAATTGGAATCTTAGCTCCTTTACAAAGGGCTGCAGGATAAATTCTATTTGTTTCTACCCACGATGGAATAAATCTCTGGCCAGGAAATCAACTTAAGGCCTCTCCCCTGCTTCAATCCCTGCAAGGCCTCTGTGGCTCACTTGAGTAATCACCGATTGGGTTTTTGAGAGATGTAGAAAGCTCTGGCTAATTACAGCTGGGAATGACACAAGTGTGGGGCCTTGGGCAGTGCTGAAATTTGGAATTAAAAGAGAAAGAAAATCAGCCTGAAAAGATTCAAAACTCTGGTGTCTCGAAAAACCAGGCTGTCAAAATCTGCTCAAGTGAAACATTTTGATTTGATTGCTGCAGGGTTTTTTCCCATATATAACTTGGAGACATATTCTGAGGTCAAATGTTTTCTCAACCTGAGGAGGTAAAATGTTTCATTTGGAAAATGGCAAAACAAAATGTTCCCGTTCTTGTGTTTGTGGGTGGAGAATTTTTCTTTTTAAAAACTCTGCACAGTTTTAATACTTTTGTGGAGAGCTCCAGCTTCTCCTCAGCTGGGTTTTCGGCTTCAAATATTTTGGTTTAGACTTCAATATTTTGTGTGATCTGTGCTAAAGGTGAGGCACCTGCACAGGGCCTCTGTTGCCAATAATTGTGGGAATATTTGGAGATCATGGATTGTTCTTATCCTTGCAGAAAAGATGGACTTTGTGTGACCTGTGCACACAAACACAGAATTTAAACAGGGATTTGGGATCAGTGGGAGTGGGGACCACAGGAATTTGCAGCCCCATAATGTTGATGTTTCCTTGCAGGAGTGGGTGAAAATGCTGGGAAGGTTTCTTCCAGCCAGATCCAGCGGGTTTGTCCTGAGGTTTTACAGCGGACAGGGCCCAGCTCTGGGCTCCTCTTTGCCCTCAAATGAGGTGAGTTTGGCTCTGGATGTGAATCCTCGTGTGGAGTTTTGTCTCCTGGCCTGACCTGATCCCTGTGCTGCAGCAGGACCAGCACTCCCCAGCATTCCCAGCCTGCTGGAGTGCAGCAGATGCTCCCAGGGCTGAGCTGGTGCTGCAGGAGCCTGGAGCTGTGTTCCAGCAGCACTTTTTGGGGTTGTGGTTCCCCGTGGGATCATCCCCCGTGTCCCAGCCCCCTCCCAGGCACAGCCTCCCAAGCCTGGGGGCTCTGAGGGGTTGTGGGACACACTCAAAGCCCCAGATCCTCCCCATTTTGGGGGTGATCTGCTCTGGTTTCTGGGTCATTGCAAAAGGGATCCCTCTCTGCCAGTGAGTGATTTATGAGCCAGGTGCTGCTCCAAGCTCCTCATTCAGGCTCCTCCATGCAGGAATCTTCCCAAATATCTCAGATTGGACACCCAGAGTGGGAATCAGCTCCCGGTGAAGGAGCAGCATTTTGGAACAACCTGGGATAGTGGAAGGGGTCCCTGTCCATGGCAGGGGATGGAATGGGATGAGCTCTCAGATCCCTTCCCACCCCAACCACTCCACAATCCTGTGAAGTCTCCTGATGGGAAGCTGAACCCAGCATTTAATTTTATAAGGCTTTATCAAGGGGGGAGGGATCTCTCCATGAATCCTCCATTAATAACAATTAAACGGCAGCAGTGGTTTATTGATTTATCCTCGCTGGGTGAATACTGCAGGGAAATTGCTGCCTCCCTTCAAACCAAAGGATCATCCTGTTCTCACAGAGCTGTGTGTGGAAAAGCTAAAACAGCAGCTCCCTTCATTCACCTGAACGAAAACAATGGACTTTTACTTCTGTGAGCGCTTAAATATCATCCAGATTATTATTCTTTATCTCTGAGTGAGGCAGGAGCTGTGCAAGGTAATGGATAAAATCCAGGCAGGTGGATCCACGGGGAGGCTGCGTGGACATCAAGCATAGCAAAGCTGCCATAAAATATAATGAAGGAATAAAGCAGGGAAGAGGGCAGCCATTAATCCTGATGAAGGAATAAAGCAGGGCTCAGCATGAGGAGAAAAAGAATAATAAATGGCCAAACACACATCAGCACAGACATTAAGCATAATGAGCTGCTGGCTGAAAGTCACATTAATGGAGAGGTTCTGTTGTCACTCCGGATAAGCAAAATGATAATTTTGTCTTTGGAGCCCTCAGAGAGCTCCTGGCTGCTGTGGGAGGGGTTGGGATTTCTCACTCAGAAATGAATGATTTCTGACCCCTGCAAATCCTTCTGTGGATCATTAGGAGCAGCTCTGCAGGCTGGGAGCATTTGGTGTGGGGCTCAGGGGGGTTGGACACAGCAGGAGAGGGACAGGACTGCAACTCTAGGTCCTGGAGGGGTAAAACTGGGAATACTGGAAAATCTAGGCCATCCACAGCCCCCTCCCCATGGGAATCACTCGGGTTCAACAAGGCCAAGTCTGCTGCTGCCCCTGAGGTGGAGAAACTCCCGGGGTGGATCCAGATGGAGCAGCCCTGGGAGAAGCATTTGTGGGTGGTGATGGGTGAAACTGAACACGCCCCAGCCCAGAACCCCCAGCCCTGGGCTGATCCCAGCAGGAAAAGGGGAATTGTGCCCCTGTGCCCCTCTCAGTGAGACCCCACCTGCAGAGCTGCCCCCAGCTCTGGAGCCCCCAAAATCAAGGATTTGGAGTTGCTGGAGCGAGTCCCNAGGGAATTTATTTATTTAGAAAATATTATATTATACATATTCTGTCTATTATATCATTATATTATATTTATTTTTATTATTTTATTCATTTTTATGTATTACTGGCATGTTTATATTTATTTGCTGTGTTGGATTTGTTCCCAGTGGCTGCCCCACCCTCCAGCCCAGCTTTCCTTGAGGAGCAGCTCACACAGGGCTGGGGATTCTTCCCTGCTCTGGGGACAAGGGACAGCGCCTGCTCCCAGCCTGCTCCCCACCTCTCCTGGTGCTCTGCTGGTGGGAGATGCTCTGGTGACCTCTCCAAGGTGAAATTCCAGCTGGAATTGCTGCCAGGAAGGAGTCACAGACAAAGCACCGCAAAACACCTAAAATCCATGTCCAGCATTCCATGAAAAGCCAGGGCTGTGTCCCCGGGAGCAGAAAGCTGTGTCCCTAAAGCTTGGAGTCCCCAGAGGACACTGGGTGGCACTACCAGGCCCTGGGTGACATTGGGGTGGCACTGCCAGGCCCTCTGTGGCCTCCAGCACCAAATCCACGTCCAGCATTCCATGAAAAGCCAAGGCCGTGTTCCTGTGAGCAGAAAGCTGTGTCCCTAAAGCTTGGAGTCCCCAAAGGGGACATTGGGGTGGCACTGCCAGGCCCTGAGTGGCCTCCAGGCCTCCAGCACCACCCTGGGCCCAGCCTGGGCCGCGCTTTGTGTTTGTTTTTCCACACCCAGAGCTCAGTTTGGGTGTGGAATGCTCAGGCACACAAGGAGAGCTCTGTGTGCTTCCCAGGGGGGCAGAGCAGGAGGAAGCAGCATTTGCCACGCAGAGGCAGGGGCAGATCATAAACCAGCTTTTCAGAGCTGCAGGAAATTCTTCATCCTCCTGCACCTCCTTCCACAAACCAGCTCGGAGGGGAGGCAGCCCCTAAAGAAAACACATTTTGTGTGGGGAAGGCAAAGCCTAGCCTGTTGTAAAGGAAAGATGCTCAAAATGCTGTATTTTAAAACCAGCTAATTTTTAAGCCTATTTCTCATGGGTGGATGCAGCTCCAGGGGTGCTGCAGGATGTGCTGCCCTCAGTCCTCACCTGCAGCTTTGTGCTTTCATTGCTGGTGAAGAGATTTCCCTTTCCTGCTACCAAGGATCCATCAGGGAATATTTGCAGCTAGATTGTATTTATGAAGTATCCAGGTGGAATCTCTGCATTTAATTCCATAAAAACAACCAGTAAACCCCTCTGCTGAAGCACTGCGGGGATGCTGTGCTGGGAATGCTCCTGGAGGCATCAAACAGTAAATTCAGGGAGCGTTCTTGGGATGTGACACCCACAAGAGCTCATTTGAGTGTTTGCCCAATTCTCATTTTATTTACCTGCATTTCCCTCCTGGAGAGGCATTTCCTGCTGGGACACATCAAACCTTTGTCAGAAAGCCCAAAACTTGGAACAGTCTGCTCCACAGGGGTCTAAAGAGGGAATTTCTATCCCACGGGCTGCAGGAAGAGGAAAAGAGAATTAAAAATGGGGGTGTTAATGAGAACAGTAAAAAAATCTCTGTTAAAGAGCACATTTGGGTGAGTTCAGGCAGGGACGACACCTAGATGTCCTCAAATCCCGCTGGTTTCATTTCCAGGAGATGAGGACACAAATCACATCCCCAGGAGCTGCGAGCAGAGCTGCAGATCCTTCAGCCAACACTGATGCCTTAGCCTGATGCCAACACTGATTTTAGCTTTTATATTTTCATCTATCTGTAATCCTGCAATTCTTTAGTGTAGAACTCTAAACTCCACACACAGTGTGAGCTGCTGCTTCCCCAGTTTGGTCAGACACAACAATTCCTCTCCAGGCCTGGGAACCGGGAGTGAAATCCTCTGGGAATCAAGGACACCTCAATGCCTCGGCCCAGAGAGATGAAAACAAAAGTGAGTTGGGGGGAGCAAACTTGGGGTAAATGACTTCATTAGCTGAAGCTGTAATTGGAGGATTAACCCCCAGTATGCAAATGGACCAAACTTATAAAAGTGTGAAAACCCGTGACCCATCGTTCATTTTGGGTGTTGCCCCTGGGGGCTTTGTGTGCCCAAAATGTCCCTGAAGGCCCTTCAATAAATAGAACTGCTTTTTATTCCCTTCATTCTGTCTGGCCTCTGTTTTTAGGTAGCCCCAAAGACACCATCACCTCGCCATCCTCCTCCTCCTCTCAGAGCCCAGGGCTGCTCCAGCAGCGCTCCCAGGGAATGGAGCCTTTGCTGGCAGGGAACGCCAAGTCCGAAGGGAGGAACTTGGATGCTTCGCTGCAAAAACAGCAGGGTGAGTCTGAGGTGAAATTCCCGGCCCCCTGGTTCCTGAGGACTTTTGTAGGACAAAGCCACGTCCTGCTCCTGATCCTTCTCTCCTGCCACCCCATGCTGGACACGCCTGAGCAGCACCGGGGCTCCGATTTCCCAGCTGGATGTGTTTAAAAAGCCCCCCAGTTTTGCTTTCTTTGTGATTGAGAAACCCAAAGGCCTCATGTGACTTTGTAGATGACTTCACACATTCAGAGAGCAGGAAGGAAGCCGAGCTGCTCTCGCTTCACTTTCCGCGGGGCGGCTGCAAATTCGACCTCATTAACTCAGGAGTGCTTGGAGGGACCCAAAAATGACCCCCCAACCCCCCCCAGAGCCCCCCAAATGCTGCTGCTTCAACATCAAGACAGCGACAGTGGCCCTGGGGATCTTCCACATGGTGAGTCCTGGGCCTGGAAGGGGGACTGGAACAGGGAGACAGGAAAACAGAGGTGGAATTGTTGTGGTTCACAGGGTTCCCTGACACTGGAATGCTCTGTTCCCAAGAGGAAAACTCAATGAGTTAAGAGGGATGAACAAAAGGTGGTGGGGGACAGGGAGAAATGGAATTCGCTCTACTGGGAAAGGTTTTTAATGATTTTTTTTCCTGTCTTTGCCAATTGGAGCTCAGGGAAACTCGCTCTGCTTCCTGTTTTTGTGCTCAGTGCAGGAGCTCCTACCCGAGTGCATCCCGAACCTGGCTGGCTGGGAACGGGCAGCACTGGGAATGTGGGAATGTGGGAATGGGGCACTGCAGGGATTTGGGAGCCGGATGGGCAGAGGGTGATGGGCAGAGCTGCCTCCTCTGCATCTCTTTAGGTTTCCACTGGGATCACAGCCACGTCCGGCTCCCAGGCAGCTGGAGAAGGTGCTCAGGGCAGGGATGGCAGAGCAGGAGAGCCCGCAGACCCCTCTCTCCCATGTTCCTGGCTGCAGTGAGGAGCTTTAGGTGCTTTCAGCCATCCTGAGGATGTGGTTTCTTGCATGGATGGGTTATTAAAATAATCCCTGTGCTGCACTGGGTGTGCACAGTCAGGGTTTTGCGCCCTCGAGGTGATAACGGGGCAGCAGAGCAGCACTGGAGGGACCTGCAGCCTGCAGAAATCCCATGGGATCGGCAGCTGTGGCACAGGAAGGACATTGCATGGTTCCCCCTCTTCCCTGGAGCAGCAGGGGCTGTACCATCCCTTTTCCCCTTGGCAAACAGGGTCATTTTGGTTAGGTCTTGTCTTACTTCTTTAAGATACCACACAACAGCACCCATTTCCCCCTGACTCTTCTCTCCCTTTCTGATGCTGCAGCTGCAGCTGGGCAGGGGGAGGGAAAGGGAAAAGGGGATTTACACCTTGGCTGATTTGCTCAATCAATGCTGGGGGTTTGGATCAGGATAAATTCCAGCTGCAGGTACCAGGGATGCATTCCAGCCATGCTGGGTGAGAGCAGTGCCATCAAAGAGCTCTCAGGCTCTGTAGCAATGTCTTCTCCTCCCATAAATCAGCTCTCCCTTGCTGCTGATCCCCTCAGAGACACTGGAATAAATCCTGGGCATTCTAGAATGGACGGGGAAGGAGAAGGAGGGGCACGAGGAGAGGATGGGGGTGTGTGATCAGCAAAGCTCTGCTGGGTGTGGAGAGGTGACCTTCAAAGACAGCACTGAGGAGTTTGTGCTGCTCCTCAGCTCCTCCAGCCATGAACACACCTCGAGGTTTGACACCTCATGGTTTGACAGAGCTTCAACATCAGGGCTGGAAAGTTGCTCCTGCACAGGCACAGAATTCCTGCCCTGCTGGTCCTTGACTGCAGCCAGAGGAGCTTTGGGAAGCAGCGTCTGCACCTTGTCTGGCCTCAGCTGCACTCCAGCTCCTCTCTTCAGCAGCTCTGGAACTCACAGAGCAGAAATTCACCTCTGGAACCCTCCCAGGTCTTCTGGACATGACTCAGAGTGGGATTCACTGAGCTGTCACCAGGCTGGGGCTGACCCAGGGGTCCCACAGAGCCTGAGCTGCTTCTCGTGGAACAGCACAACCAAGGAGCCGGCAGGAGAAGATAAAATGTTGTGAAAGGAAACCAAAGGAGAACTCAAAACACTCCTCACTTCATCCTTGGCTGTCACAAGGGCCACTTGGAAATTCAAGAGAGAAAATGAGAAGTTCTGGCAGGGCAGCGTTTTTGTGTGGTGCTCGTTGTCCAGGGTGTGCCCTGCTTGTGCCAGACCCCCCAGCACCCAGAGCACCCCAGCCCTGGCCACAGTGCCCCTGCTCCCCACGGCTTCAGGCTCCCCCTGCAGAAACCCCTGCTGTGAAGCAGAAGAGGAGCAGCCTCACACCAGGGCCATGTGCACGAAGATAAATCACTGGGAGATCAGTCAAGCTGCAAAGATTTCAGAAAAAAAAAAGGCACAATGTGACTCTAATAGAGGTTTAACCCCACTGCAGCTGCAGCAGGATTATCCCCAGGGAATGGGGGCTCTGTGTGTCAGATTCTGCCTTCAAATCACCCCAGTTTCTCTCCCTTGATTTAATGACTGCATTTATCTGAGTCCTACATTATTTAAGTGTATTATGGAATGTCCTGAGCTGGAAAGGACCCACAAGGATCATCCAGTGCAGCTCCTGTCCCTGCCCAGACCCCCAACAGCCCCACCCTGGCATCCCTGCAGCGCTGCCCAAAGGCTCCTGGAGCTCTGGCAGCCTCGGGGCCGTGCCCATTCCCTGGGGAGCCTGGGCAGTGCCAGCACCCTCTGGGGGAAGAACCTTTCCCTGCTCTCCAGCCTGAGCCTGGCCTGGCCCAGCTCCTGCCGTTCATTTCCTGGGGATTCAAATTTCTTCCACCAAGAAATGTGCAGCTCCTTTTACACACAGGCAGCAGCAACACGAACGGACTGCTCCAAAAGTTCCAGCTGTAGGAGATAAGGGAGGAAGGGCTGCAGAGGAGCTGGGAGCTGAGTACCTGGAAGTTAAATCCTCTATTTTAAACCTGCCTTTCTCCTGCTGTAGCATTGCACAGGGAAAGGGAACTGGGTACTTTGGTGTCTGAAATGAGAAGTTTTTGGTTCCTGCCAGAGCTGAGGGTGGATCTGCAGTGGGAGCAGCTGAGCAAGGAGTGCAGGCCAGGCACCAAGCACATCCATCCTCTGCCTTCTCCCCAGGAGGCCCCTCTGCAGAGGGCTCATCCCCTGGATGTGCATTCCCTGCAGGAATAAGGAAGGCTCCACATTCCAGCGTGCCAAAGGCTGGAGACGTGTCCTGGTGCTGGCCTGGCTCTCTGTGCCAAGGGAAAGGCCTGCAGGTCTCAGCCTGCTCACAACTCAGTGCTCCTTTCTTTCTACACAAAATGGAAATTTTTACACCAACTTTTGCCTTAAAAGCCTTCTGAATTTCTCAGGCTGGGCTGGGGTTTCCTGCCGTGTTCTTATCTTGTGTGACTGCTCTTGGTCTGGGTTGTGTGGCTCATTTCCACACCAGCGAGGAAACCAGGGCCTCATTTTCCTCTGACAGACATCAGAGAGGGGTTCCTCATGCTGAACTTCAGCCTCTGCATCTGCTGGATGGGATGGGAGAATTTGGGGCTTGCTGTCCTGCTCTCACCCATTTTCAGAACAAAGCTGATTGAGGGCCCAGCTCATCCATTTTGCTCAGGCTTCCTTTTAAGTGAAACCTGAAAAAGCAATTCCTGCCCGTATTTCCCATGCTGGCAATTGAGAGCTTGGACCAACAGCAGAAATAAAGGAAGCAAAACCTGTTTGGGAGCTTGAACACGAAACCTCTCAGCCACCTTGCAGTCAGGTGTGATCTCCATGTGTCTTCATTAAGAGATCCCTCCTTCCCAGGGGGCTCCAGCAGCTGTAAAGACACTTTGGATCGATGCAATTTCATCCTTGACAGGGTTCAGAGCTGCTCTGGGAACTGAAATGCTGTTCCATTAAGCTGAACCTGTGTTAACTTTGTCGTGTCCTCGTGTAATGAGATCTGGATATCCCCCCTTTTCCTGCCAGCTCATGAGCAAATTGCAAAGTTCATTTGCTTCATGGAAAAAAAGGGAAGACAGCAGAGTGACTCTTGAACACGTCGGTACCAGACAGGCCCAGGGAAAATCTGACATATCCTTCCTTCTCACTCAGTCTCTGGACAGAATTTGAAATTCAGAGGAGCAGGCTGGGACAGGGGCTCCCAGTTCCCCTGCAGCCCAGAATGGCTCAGTGGGTGCTTGCTCTGGGAGTGGCACAGTTCTTCTGGGAGTGCAGCCAGGGGCTCAAAAAGTTGGTGAATTTGGTTTCAAATTATTTCTAGGTCTTCTGCAGCTGACTCAGAGGCAGAGGGAGGGGCTGTGCTCAGCTCCCGTCACCTCCCAGCCTCGCTTCCCCCTTTCTGTGCCAAGGCAGAGCCTTCCCTCCCACAGCTCCTTTGCAAGGCCAGCTCAGCTCCCTTGGCTGGGCGTCCCTGCTGCCCAAACCCTGTTTGGACCCCTCTGAAAATCCAGAAGCATTCTCTGCCCAGCCCCAGCCCATGCAGCAGCTGGGGCCGTGCTGGTCCCAGCACCCCCAGTTTGCAAACACGAGCCCAGACCACAGCGGTGCTGCTTCCTCCTCGCCCATGGGGCTGCTCGGGGCCGCGGTTGAGGTGAAAGGTTGGTGCAGCTCTGGTGGAAAAGTTGTTTCAGCTCTGCCGGAGCTGATGCTGATGTGGGCAGCAGATGGGGCCTGGCTTCTGCATCACTGCAGGGCCAGAGGGCTCAGGGTCACAGAGCGGGGCAGCTGGAAGGACCCCAGGGTCACTGGTGCCACCCCCGCTCCAGCTCAGGGCACAGCATTGTGTCCGTGTGGCTCTGGAATATCCTGGGGAGGAGCCTCCAGCCCCTCTCTGGGCCCTGCCCAGGGCAGCAGTTCTGCCTCCTGGGCCGGGCAATTCCTGGGCTCAGCCCCTGCCCCTGGATCTGGGACCCCTGCTGGGGCTGGAGCAGAGCCTGGGGCTGTCCTGACACACAGGGA
>VXBU01005742.1:98482-108624 GCA_013400315.1 Bombycilla garrulus
GGGAATGCTGAGGGATTGGGAATGCTGAGGGATGGGGAATGCTGAGGGTTGTTTTTATCATGGCAAACCTGCTGAGCCCTGTCTTGCCAGCAGTGGTGCCCCAGCTGTGCTCGTCTCCAAAACACCTCAGTTTTCCTGGGGAACGAGGCCGGAATTCTGCACATTCCGGAGCCTTGGGCCGTTTCTTGTCCGGGGAGTGGGGCTGGCACTGGCACAGGGTGGATCCCAACCCTGCTGGATTCCTGCCCTCTGTGCCCTCAACCCCACGTGGCTCTGTCCCTGCTTTACACCAGGCAGAGGAAGCCTCCAGGATGAAATCCCTGCGATCCTGCTGTAATTAGGGCCAGGAGACCAATCTCCCGCCAAAAGGCCTTCATTAGGACAGCTGTGGGTGGGGAACTCGAGGGGCCGCGCACACCGCCATTGCCCCCACAGGACACCACTGAGGACGAGGTGCAAGTCAAATCTGCTCCTCGTGCAGCAGAGACGAGATTCTGTTCTTCATGGGGATTCCCAAAAACTTGTTTTGGCTGCTGTAGTCCAGGGGTGTCATTCTTTTGTAGCGCTCTCAGGTTATGGTGAGAAGATGAAGACTGTCCAGAGATAGCTTCTGCACACATGGTAGTGTCTCTCCTGGATTTAGATCTTGTGCTGGCTCACTGCTTTAGGGAATTTTTGTTGTTAATCGAAATTCAGCATTGGAGCTGAGCATCATGGGAGTCTCTTGATTTCCTTAACACACTCTGGTGGAGTGGAAGCTTATGATGTACATAAGCATCAAATGTCCCACTTCTCAGCTCAAAGAAAAACAAAGTAACTTTGTGAGTCCATGGGCAAGTGGGGAGCAGCAGAGGCCTTGCTCGATGGGAAATAAGGGGGAAACTGGGAATACAGGAATTGGGGGGGAGTGTACAGATTCAACAAGAGCAGCATAAAACAAACAGTCGGTAACAACACAACATTCCAACAACATAACACTAAATATTTTGATGACACAAGGACCACAACCTGAGATCTAAGTTTATTTATTTCAATCCCATATCCTTTGATCCCTTCCAGGCCATGCTGCCGTCGTATGAGGAAGCCGTGGAATTGCCTTCCAAGGATTCCCCCCCTCCCTACGGGACCGTGTGAGCCCAGCCCAGGGGAGAGGTGCCCTGAGTGCTGCTGGTGCCTCTCCCCCATGGCAGAGCCCCAGTCCTCACTCCGGAGCAGTTCCCAGCTTTTCCCATCCTGATCCTGCCAGGATCCCTCTCTGGCCCCTCCATTTCCTGGCTCTGGCTCTGGTTCCCACCCCTGGAATCTGGAATTTGGTGCTGAGGGGTGCAGGGCTGGCCTGAGCCCTGACAGCTTTGCTCTGGGCCACCAGGAGGGAGCTTGTCCTGTGCCTCAGCAGTGAGACCTTTAGAAAGTGGGATTAAGGGATGAACAGGGAAGGAATTTCCTCTGGGATAACTGAGCCCTGTAGCTCTGCCAGCCAGAATTCCTACAGCAAAGGGATCAGCCAAAAATCTCCCGGGAATTGCAGCTCTCAGCTTGTGATGATTGACTCCAGAACATCCAGCCCAGCGTTGCTCTGTTTCGTACCTGAGTTGGTGCATTCTTCTGTGCTTTTATGGCACTTGGAAGACGAGTGTCAATTAAAATAAAAATGTTAATGGCTTCCAAACTGTGAGTCTGGTTTCTGAGGATGTCTGATTGCTGAGTGAAGGAAGAAATAATTTGATTTCTAAAAAAATTAGTGAGCAAAAAAATGGTGCTGTGACCTTGGCATGATCTTTTCTCCTGCTTGCAAAGCTTGCTGCTTGCAAAGGAAAAGCTGATATTTCTGTTTCAATTTCCTCTCAAAATCTGCATCTCTGCCTTATCAGCAGTGATCAGGATCTGTGGCCTGCTCACTCTGCACAGCTTGGCCCTGCAGATGTCACTGATGGCGCTGCTGATGTCCCTGGAATTCCACACCTGCTCCCCTTGCGGGATAATTTCCTGCTCCTTTTGAACATCACAGTGTGATAAAAGTGGGGATTTCTCAGTCTGAAATAAAGTCTCCATTCCAGCCTCACCCAGAGCCTGGATCACGGCCCGGGGGGGCTGCTCTGCTCTGAACCAGCACAAACCAGGCTTCAGTGGAATATTTAACAGCAAACTTCAATGGAATATTTGCAGAGGTTGAATAAGAAATGTGGTGCTGCCCCTGCTCTTTTCACTGGAGGTACACTTCCGTAATGGGGATGAAGAGGATGATGTTGGTTGTATATTTTCCAGCTGATTTTTGCCATCAAGGGGGAATAATTCCATTTTTCTGTGCTCCATCTCCTTGTTTTGGGCACAGGATGCTCCACAGCAGAACTGGAGTGCCCCAAATGACATCTCAGTGGCTCCAGTGCTTTTATATATGCTCAGAAATCACCCCCAAAAGCACAAACCCCTCCAATCCTCCAGCAGAAAATCAATTTTCTGCCCCCGAGTCTGCAGACTGTTTAACTGTAACCAAAGAGCAAGAGAGCGACTCAGAATTCAACCAGGAAACTTTGCAGGAGAGCCCAGATTACTGCAGCAAGGCCCAGCCCAGGCTCCTGCAGTAATCTGTTGCAAGATTAAAAATGATCTTTGAATTACGAATCACGTTGGGTCCTGGACATTGCACATCTCGGTCACAGCCACGGGAACAAGCTGGGTGCTGGATGCTGGGTCCTACAGCTCTTCTCATTTCTCACCTTGGCTGCTCCAAGCCAGGCCTGGAGGTGGCCTTGGGATGGGCTCCCAGGGTGGAGCTTCCCTTTGGAAAAATACATCCTGCCCTGGATATTCCTTACCAGAGCCTGGGACGGTGTGGGACAGCTCTGGGACACCCAGAGATCTGGAGAAGGACATTGTTCCCAAATCTGGCAAGGTCTGACACTCTGAGTTCACTTCAGACCAGAGAGAGAAGCAGAGACAGGAATATCCGCCCCAAAAATTTAATAAAAGAGATAAAAGAGATTTCAGCCACCCTAACAGGCCCTGGTTTTGGGAAGGCCAAAGGCAAAGACCCCATCTAGGCTGCCACAGCCATTCTGAAGCCTCCCGAGTTGCTGGAGGGCAGAGCTGTCCTTGTCCTGTTGCTCCAATCCGTCCTTCCACACCCCCTGGCATCCCAGAGCTCCTCCTGCCTGAGAGAGAGCTGGAGGGAGTAAGAAGGGATGGGATGAACCCCCAGCCCTCTTTTCTCCAGGAATCCACTCCAGTGCCGAGGCTGCCTCTCTGGCCTCGTGCCATACAGCTCCTGTTCAGCATCCAAAGGGCACCAAGCAACAGAACAGCACCAAACAGGACCTGGCAAAACCAGCACGGACATTGCCCCACCCCTCTGCCCTGTCACATCCTTCCAGGCTGCTCCCACCAAAGCCCCCTCAGCTGGGGCTTCCCAAATGTAAAATGCTGGCAATTCCCTTGGTTTCCAAACCAGAGGAGGGTTCCTCAGTGTGATCCTACAAATCCTGCTTAAAACCCCTACTCCATCTCTTTGAATGGTTCAGATTCTCCCTCTAATTAAATTCCCAGTAATAACTGGGAATGTTCCTGGCTATTGAGTGGCTGCAGCAGGGTAAATCAGTCGCTGGGCCTCTTGCTTTAATTGACTTTGATAATAGAGCTGCAGGAGCGAAAACACGCTCAGGACGTGTCTGGCAGACACAGGGCTGGTTTCAGTGTGGGTTTACATCTGGTCTAACTGAGCCTGGCTCTAACTGAGCCAGCCCATCTCCTGCCTGGGGCAGAGCTTTCTCTGCAGGGCCCAGCATTCCAGTATTCCAGTTCCCTGTGAGAGCCTCCAAACCCCAAACCTGATAAAATGTATGGATTTATTGTGAGTTCCCAGCCAGGCCAGGGCTGAGCTCGAGACAGAACATGGGGTTTGGTTTCTGAAATGCCACAGGGCTTGGCCAACACAAACTGAGCCCCACTATGGCCCCGCCAGTGCTGGGCTTGAGACTGAGAAAAGACCTTTTTAAATGCCCCTGTTATTCTGGTTTGGCTTCTCCAAACTGATTTATTAATGTTTCCCCAAGCCAGGCTAAGACCAAACTCACACAAAGAGCTCAGCGCTGCTCTGTGCTTGATTTGGGTCAGTGCAGAGGAGAAATGAGCAGCAGCTGTCCGGTGGAGAGGGGAGATTGAGCTACTGATTGAGCTGAGGATCTCAGCACTGGCAGCACAGATAAATGAGAGGGCCTTGACTTAACCAACAACATCTCCTGGAGTCTGAAATGTTCCTGGACTCCAGGGATGACCATTCAATTCCCTGGCTGCCTGTGGCTTTTTCCACCCAGCAAAAGCTCCAGTGGAAAAGGGGATTTTGTGGAACATTCCTGCCAAGGGAAGCATTTTACAGTGATTTTGGATGGGCTTGGAGCAACCTGGAATAGTGGAAGGTGACCCTACCCAAGGCAGGAGGTGGCACTGGATGGGCTTTAAGATCCCTTTCAGCCCAAACTATCCCAGGATTCTGGGATTCTCTGATCCCTGCGGCTTTTGTGGTTTTGCCTTGTGTGCTGGTTTGAAAGCAAAACCAGTGAGACTCCAAGTCAGAAATACAATACAGAAATAGGAGAAAGTAAAATACATGCAATGGTACAAAAGGAAATCACTGTCAGAGTCAGAATACAACCTGACACCCTGCTGGTTAGGGTGGTGGTAGCTGTCCAGATGAGGTGGTCTTGCTGAAGTGTTGATCCTGTAGAAAGTTCTGGTAGCTCTTGTCCTCTGGAAACCTCTGGGTAAGGGCAGCTTGTTCTGTGCCAATTCCCACATTATATCCAGGTGGGAATGCTTGGCTCCTCCCCTGGGCGGAGCATCTCACAATGGGCTGATGTCATTGTATGAGTCATGTGGTGGGTCCTTGATTGCCCATTAAACACAAATGGCTCCCGGAGGGAGTTATCTGTGACTCATGGGGCAAAGCATTGATGGCCCATTAACAGGAGATGGTCCGGGGGAGGAGGCAAGGAAAACACTGCTCCTCCTGGTTTAACAGCTCATGAAGATGGAGATAGAATACAGACCTTTGGGCACATCTTTACACTGTAACCTAGGACACCTTGATCCATCAGATGTTTTGGGTCATTCACCTTGGAGAAAAGGAGCTGCCCACGCAGTGAACATGTTTACAACTGGTAAATCTTATCCTGCTGTTCTTTCACAGAATCATCAAATCATGGAATATCCTCAGCAGGAAGGACCCACAGGATCATGGATCCACCTGTATCCCTGCCCAGACCCCCAACAGCCCCCCCCTGGCATCCCTGCAGCGCTGCCCAAAGGCTCCTGGAGCTCTGGCAGCCTCGGGGCCGTGCCCATTCCCTGGGGAGCCTGGGCAGTGCCAGCCCCCTCTGGGGGAAGAACCTTTCCCTGCTCTCCAGCCTGAGCCTGCCCTGGCCCAGCTCCAGCCGTGCCCTGGCTGCTGTCCCTGTCCCAGAGCAGAGATCGGAGCTGCCCCTCGGGAGGAGCTGCAGATCCCTGAGCTCTCTGCTCCAGCTGAAATCTCCAAGTGCCCTCAGCTGCCCCTCCAGACCCTTCCCCATCCCCGTGTCCCTCCTTTGGTTGCTCTCTAACACCTTTAGACCTTTTTTCTATTGTCACACCCAAAATTGCACAAAGTTCTTGAGCCATCCCAGCCATTTCTAGCACAGAAACAACCTCAGGGACTCCTGAGCCAGGCCAGGATGGAGGAATTGAGCAGGTGGAGAAATGCAGAGGAGCAGAGCCTTGTGGGCAGTCAGCAGAACAGGCAGGAGCTGTGCCCAGGAGGCAGCACGGTCCCAGGGGAAGGTGTGGGCACGGGGAACAAACAAAAAGTGATCCCTGTGAAATAAGTGTGACCCATAAAACACACAAACAAGGCCCAGCCATAAACAGCACTTGCTATTTCCAGCAGCAGCCCCAGGGATATTTGCCAGCTCTTTGCAGCTGGAAGGATAAACAGAAATTCCTTTGATCTTGACTCGGTGCAGGGGTTATTTTCAAAGCCACTCCTGCCTCCCCAGCTTTTCCTTTGCGTCATTTGGTGGATGCTTTGCTCTGCCCCCCCACTGTAATTCCATGCTGCCAGGGTGGGAAATGGGGAGGCAGGAGGCTGGGAGGGGTCCCTCCATCCTCAGTCCGAAATAGAAACATTATGGGGGTAAAACACAAAAATTGGAACTTTTGTCATCATTTCTCCGTGGGGTGAAAAGTAGAGCAGGGAGTCCAGCTTGGAACAACCCCCTGGAACATCAAAGGAAGCCAGAAATAGGCAGAAATTATGGAGCATTTTGTGAAACCTTGGAGCTTTCTGGAGGCTGGAGGGCAGCAGAGCTGTGTTTACTACAACTCCTGGGTTTGTTTAGAATGAAATAAAAACCAACAGCAAACAACTCAGAGTTTGGCTGCTGCTCCCTCCCCAGCCTTTTTATTCTGCCTCATCTGTGGGACTCAGGCACTCTGCAGATCCCTTTGGAGAAGAATTTCTGGTCCAGGGCTACAAAAAATAAAGCAAAATCTAGTATTTAACTCACGGCATAGTTAAAGTTGGAGAAAACCTTTAAGATCCTTGTGTCCAACCATGGTCACCACTAAACCATGTCCTAAAGTGTCCAATCCATACATTTTTTGAGCAATTCCAGGGATTTTACTCCACCACTGCCCTGGGCAGCCTGTACCAACTCCTGACCACCCTTTCCATTAAGAAATTTTTCTTAACATGCATACAAAACCTCTCCTGGCCCATCTTGAGGTGATTTCCTTATCATGCCTTCTGCTGGAGCTCCACTGGAAGTTTGGGAACATTTGAGATCCCTGATTTCTGTTTTTCCCCCCAGAAAACCTTCCCATTTTTCTAGGTCATTTCCATGGCAGTGGCTCAGGGACTGCTGCTGCATTTTGATTTTAACACTTGGGCTCACTGCAGGATGAAATTTATAGCAAGATATTAACTGCAATCAGGGGGCGTTTATTGGAAATATGGAAATCCAAAGCTAAAATGCAGTTTTGAACAAAAACTCGAGCAGAATGAATGGCATGAGTGCGATGCCACCTCTAAACCAGAACTGTCAGTGCAATGGAAACCCAGTGGTTTTCCTGGCTTTTCCCAGCTGATCAGCATTCCTGGGAAGGAATGACAGAGGAAGATCTGCATGTACATAGTTTATTCCATCAGAGCTATTTGTGATGACAAATGAGGAGTTGCCACCTCTCCCAGCTTTAATTTTGCTTTTATATTTTCATTTTAGTACTTTCAGGACTTATCCTTAAGCTGGGCTTTGCTTTCCCTGCCCCAAGACTGGCAGATTTGGCACTTTAAGGGTGAAAGTGTCCAGCAGAGTGGAATTCTGTCACAGGGAATTGGCAAACCAGGGATTTGCAAACCAGGAAATTTGTCTGGAAAACAACGGGAGGATCCAAAGGAGAACAAGAACAAAGAGGAAACCATGAGGAATTTGAGGAAACCTGCAGAACCTGGAAAGTGAAGGAAAACCAAAGCTCCCGCCTGCCTGGGTGCAGATGATGATCCTGTGCTGGGGAGGACAAACTGCAGCTCCTGAGCTCACGTTGGAGTCTTGGAAGCACAGAATTCCTCAGGAATTCTGCAGAGGACCTCTGGGATCACCAAGTCCATCTGTCCACCCAGCACCATCACAGCCACCACTGCCAGCGCCCCCAAGGGCCACACCCTCCTAGGACATTCCAGGGATGGGGACTCCACCACTTCCTTGATTCCACCTGAGGCAATGCTTCACAACCCTTTCCCTGAGAAAATGTTCCCAAATATCCACCCTAAACCTCCCCTGGCCCAGCCTGAGGCGGTTCCCTCTCCTCCTGTCCCTGTTCCCTGGAGCAGAGCCCGATCCCCCCGGCTGTCCCCTCCTGGCAGGGAGTTGTGCAGAGCCACAAGGTCCCTCCTGATGCCCCCTTTTCTCCAGGCTGAGCCCCTTCCCAGCTCCCTCAGCCTCTCCTGGGGCTCCAGCCCCTTCCCAGCTCTGTTATTTCCCTGGACATGCTCCAGCTCCTCCATCTCCTTCTTTTCCAAAACTACCCCCAAAATTCGGGGTGTGACCTCACCAGCGCCCAGCACGGGGGACTCTGACTCTTTTGCCTTCAGCAGGAGCAAGATGGGACCAAAATTTCAGTTGTCCATCAGTGGAAGGAAAGGGCAGATTTGGTGTTTTAAAGCAACACTTTAGGAGTCAGGATCCATGGGTTTGAGGGTGTTGGAGGAGAGGCAAAGCCTCCCTTGCCAGCACACGTGAAGGCCACAGCAGCAGCAGGGCCACGCCATGGCCGGCATGAGCCACTCACGGTTCTTGTGTTTACCTTGCAGGCAGGCTGGGGAAGAGCTCCAAATGCATATTTTCCTCCTGAAATATTGACTCCAGTGTTCTCCTTCTCAGGGGCCTGGGGAGAAATGATGTTTCATATTTTAAAAATAAACACTGCTTTTCCAGAGGCATCAATGCAGCCCCAGAGCTCCCTGCACACCTTTGCCTCTCGCCCTCTCTTCAAGGCTTTAATGCTGCTTGTGTGCCACAAGCTCTGCTGGTGAAAATATCCACCTGAAATGTATTTATCTTTGCTAATTAACAGCAGAATGACACAGAGCGAGTTTATATTTGCCCCGCAAGAACAGCCATAGAGGCTTCATTTACAGAGGGCTCTGAATGATCCCCATTCATGGGGAGCAAGTGCTGTCTGCACCAAGAGATCCTTGTGTGCAGGGCAGGAAAACAGGAGGAACCCCAGCCCAGAGAAGTCCAGGGCAAAATCTCCCAAATTTCAGGCTTTTATTTCACTCTGGGCCCTGACAGTCAGAAATGGATGGGGGCAGTTTTATGTATTTGGGGAGCAAACTGTGTGTGTGTGAACACGGGAGGTGCTGGATGTGTTTGCACTGCCCTAAATCCGTGATCTTATAAATATATCCACGAAAGCATCCACAGAGGAAGGGAAGGGACCTGAAATCCCATCCCATCCCACCCCTGCCATGGCAGAGACACCTCCCCCTGTCCCAGGGACACCTCCCCCTGTCCCAGGGACACCTCCCCCTGTCCCAGCTGCTCCCAGCCCCAATGTCCAGCCTGGCCTTGGGCACTGCCAGGGATCCAGGGGCAGCCACAGCTGCTCTGGCAATTCCAGCCCAGCCCCTGCCCACCCTGCCAGGGAACAATTCCTGCTCAATATCCCATCCAATCCTACTCTTTTCCAGTTTGAAGCCATTCCCTGGCTCCTGTCCCTCCATCCCTTGTCCAAAGTCTTTCTCCATCTCTCCTGCTGCTCCTTCTGGCACTGAAAGGTCTCAGTGAGATCAACCCAAACCTTCTCCTGCCCAGGCTGGACAATCCCAGTCCTGCCACCCTTTCCTTATGGCAGAGCTCCTCCATCCCTCACCTGGAGCATTTCCTCCTCCTGACTGAAAATCCCCAGAGCTGTCAGCTCCAGAGCTGGCTGAAAGCCTGGGATTGAGATGGTGGGACAAATCCATGCTGATTTTGCATGAGAACATTGCCAGATTTTTATCTTTTAATTAACATTTTTTATGTTAAATAGTTAAGAGGAGCCACTAGGTGCTTCAGTGAGGACATGTCCTTTTTTCCCCTCATCAAAGAGCCTTTCTCCCCAGGAGCTCCCAGGCTGCTGAAGAGCTTTTGGAGGAAAGAGAGACTCTGGATAAGGGAAGAGAAAGTGGGCTTTGAGGTAAAGGTGCTTTGCATGGCCCTGCGCTCACACAGTGCAGATTAAATGGATGAGGGATCCAAGGATGTCCTGCTGGAAAAGGTGAGCAGAACCTAATCCATGTGAGGAGAACGGCTTTAATCAAGGGACAGCAGTGTAAAACAGTCGTTAAAGAAACAGGAAAAGATGCACTGCTTTGTGACAAAGCCATCATTAAATCTCTCTTCCTCCGCTCCCCAATCTCCCTGCTGCTCCGCTACAAAGGGAACATCGGATTTCGCCTCATTTGCAGCACGCTCTGGCTCGGTGGCTGATGGAGATTGTTGGGTTTTCTGGCAGGAGCTGTATCTCCCTCGTGTGTACGGAACTGAACGCTGCACTGCCACCTCAGCCAAACCCCGCAGCTGTCGGTGTGTTCGTCCCCAGCCTCTCCTGTCTGTCGGCTCTGGGTTCTGGAG
>VXBU01005742.1:113886-136441 GCA_013400315.1 Bombycilla garrulus
TCCTTCCTTCCTTCCTTCCTTCCTTCCTTCCTTCCTTCCTTCCTTCCTTCCTTCCTCCCTCCCTTCCTCCCTCCCTCCTTCTCTCTCTCCGTGCTGTTATTCCACACATTTATCCCTCCCTCCTTCTCTTCCCGCTGCCATAGGGGGATGGGGCAGCCCGCTGAGGCAGCCGGGGTGACAAGAGACACCCTGCTCATCACAAGTCCGTGCCACCCCCAGGAACTCTGCTTTCCTACAGGTGCTTCCCTAGAAAAGCAAAAAAGAACATTTAGAATATTCAGTTAAAGGACTGAAAGCTGCAGCTCCTCTCCGCTCAGTGCTGCTTTCCCAGAGCCGTTCTCTCCCTCCCGGGACACTTTTCCCTTCTTCCCCTCTGATTTCCCCTCTGTCCCTGCTGTCCCCAGGCACCCTGTGCAGGACCAAGCCCACGGACCTGGTGTTCATCATCGACAGCTCGCGCAGCGTGCGGCCGCACGAGTTCGAGAAGATCAAAGTGTTCGTGTCGCGCGTGATCGAGGCACTGGACGTGGGCCCCAACGCCACCCGCGTGGGCATCATCAACTACGCCAGCGCTGTGCGCAGCGAGCTGGCCCTGCAGGGCCCCCAGAGCAAGGCGGCCCTGCTGCAGGCCGTGCGCCGCATCCAGCCCCTCTCCACGGGCACCATGACCGGCCTGGCCATCCAGTTCGCCATCAGCCGCGCCTTCAGCGCCGCCGAGGGCGGCAGGGGCAGCGCGCCCAACTTCAAAAAGGTGAGGAGGAGAGGAAAGGGTTTGGTTCCTCCAGGGACAGCATACCCAACATCAAAAAGGTGAGGAGGCGAGGAAAGGGTTTGGTTCCTCCAGCTCCTCGCTTGGGACACATCGTGGAGTTGGTTGGAAAAAGGAGAAAGGTGATTTTCTCTGGGTTGGGATTGTGTGGGGACACGTGGGGGTTGATTGTCACAGGTGGAAAACCTCTGGGAGGTGCAAACAGGAGGTTTGGAAAACTCCAGGAAGTTCAAACCTCTCAATTCTTCTGGGAAACCTCTGGGAGGTGCAAACCCCTCAATTCTTGGAAACCTCTGAGAGGTTCAAACCTCTCAATTCTTGAAAACCTCTGGGAAGTAAAACTTCTCAATTCTTGAAAACTTCTGGGAGCTTCAAATCTCTCAATTCTTGAAAACTTCTGAGAGGCCCAAACCTCTCAATTCTTCTTGAAAAAGAAGCTCATCTTTGGGGCTTAGTGGAAGAAAATACAGAACTCATTTTAACATATCCAGTCTTTGTCTCAATTTTTGTTCTACATGCAGTCTGACAGTTACACACAGCGCTGGCCACTCCTGTAGATTGCACAGACACTTCCACTGAGCCATCCATGAAAATGCTGGATCCTCATCTCAGGAATCTCTTCCACACCATTCAATATCCCCTCTCCTCGTGCACTCTTCCTGCTGCCAGACAGCTCCCCAAGCCTTGCTGTTCCCTGGCACCTCTGGTTGTGTGGAACAAACTATCCTGGATTTTCAGTGTATCCCTGAAACATCCTTTCCTGGACAGCTGGAAAAGCTGAGAGCAGTGGGCTTTGCAATGATTTATCTGAGACATTAAAAAAAAAAAAAGGAAAAAAAAGGAAATCACTCCTTGTTTTTCCCTCTTCCCTTCCACTCCGGAGCTGATCCAAGGGGCAGAACCACAGGAAGGGGTCAGGAGTGATCTCTGGAGCTCACCCTGTGCTGCAGTGGGGCTGCCCAGGACCATGCCCGGGTGGCTTTTCGATATCTCCAAGGGGGAAAATTCCACAGCCCTTTGTATTCTTGGTTCCTTGGTTATTTTTTTGCTTATTTCCTCTGCCTTGAAGTGCAGCCAGCTTTTCCCTTCTCAGGGTGACCCCATCCCCTGCCTGGGAGGAGGAACAAGTCATGCAAGGATTTAGGGAGGTGAAGCTTCCAGAAACACTGGACACAGTCCTTGCTCCTTCCCACAGCAGAAATCCAACAAATCCTCGTGCAAATCTGGTTGTCAACATCCCAAAACATCACACGGTGCTTTGCTCTTGCTTTGTGCAGCAAATGTCAGTCCCGGCCAGCGAAAAGCACAATTTGTTTCCATAGGAGCTCTGAGAAAAACCTGCTCCCACCTCCCTCAAAACCCACAGGGAGCCCAATTACTCTCACCTTATTTTTTAGGGAAGAACAACAAATAAATTGGCAAACTGTTGAGCAAATCCAGGGCTTCATGCGGCTTCCTGCCCGATTCTCCTTGAGGCGCTGCTGGAACATCACGTTCCCAGGGCATAACGAGCCATTGCTCCCTCATCAGCAGTGGGATCGCCGGGAAATGCCAGCCGGGGCTGGGAATACCTGGGAATGCTCGGGAATGCTTGGAAATGCTCGGGAATGCTCGAGTGTCTGAGATAACCAGGAATAAATTGTGCCAGAACACTGTGATTTCTGTCTGACAGAAGGATGAGGGATCCAGAATGTCAGGAATTCACAGAGAAAGCTGCTGGTTAAATGAGAGCAATGTTTGACCTTGAAAAGCAAAATTTCTGAGTTTTCCCAGGGTAAAACTGAGGATCAGGGCAAAATTCAGCTGTTGGAGGCAGCAGAAGCCTCACCTTTTCATAATTCCCCTCACATGGCTGAGCAGTGCCAGCCTCTCCAGGACCCAGAGGCTGCTCCTTCCCTCCAAGCCTTTCCCAAACGAGGCACACACCAGGGCTCAGCTTTTTCAATGGCAGGGAATTACAGAGATCCTCAGACTGCAAATAATTTGGATGTAGGTTTGAAAAGAAAATTTATTTAAAAAGGACATTTTGTCACATTGACTCAGGCTGGACGCAGGGAAAATATCTATGGTGGGAATCCTAGGAAAAAAACCCCACAATTTCCTGATGATTAGGTTAACCAAATGTGATATGAAGAGGTATTTTTTCATTCTTTCTGTCAGGCTGCCACAGGTCCCCTGACAGGTCCCCTGGCTTCCTCTCACTGTTAAATTCATTTTCCCCATGGGTTCTCTGATTAATTCCCAGTCCTGACTCAGTAACCAGAAGCTTTGTTTTTTTCCAACAGCAGGGCAAAAAGCAACGTGAAATTTGAGTCCTATCACAGATTTCCACACACAGGCATTATGAGGATCTTTCCCATCACACCCAAATGTGGATGCTGCAGCTCCAACCTGACTGGGGCTTATCTGGGCTCAGGCTTATTTGGGTTTGGGTTTAGCTGCGCTCAGGCTTAGCAGAAGATGGAGAGGAGCTGATAAAACCTGGAGAATTTCTTGATTTAGGAAGAGATTTCCAGGAGAACACATAGCTGCTGACAAGACATGCTGGCAGGGTTTGGTCCCTGACTTGATAATGCCTTTCATTCCCTGATTTGATAACGCCTTTCATTCCCTGATTTGATAACTCCTCTGATCCCTGATTTATAACTCCTCTCATTCCCTGATTTGATAACTCCTTTCATTCCCTAATTTGATAACCTCCCTGTCCCTCCCGGCCGGGCTCTGAGGGCTCTCCTCGTTCCCTCCCGGCCGGGCTCTGAGGGCTCTGTGCCCTCGTTCTCTCCCGGCCGGGCTCTGTCGGCTCTCCTCGTTCCCTCCCGGCCGGGCTCTGAGGGCTCTCCTCGTTCCCTCCCGGCCGGGCTCTGAGGGCTCTGTGCCCTCGTTCTCTCCCGGCCGGGCTCTGTCGGCTCTCCTCGTTCCCTCCCGGCCGGGCTCTGAGGGCTCTCCTCGTTCCCTCCCGGCCGGGCTCTGAGGGCTCTGTGCCCTCGTTCTCTCCCGGCCGGGCTCTGTCGGCTCTCCTCGTTCCCTCCCGGCCGGGCTCTGAGGGCTCTCCTCGTTCCCTCCCGGCCGGGCTCTGAGGGNCTCTCCCAGCCGGGCTCTGAGGGCTCTCCTCGTTCTCTCCCAGCCGGGCTCTGGGCTCTCCCCGGCAGCCTCGGGCAGCATTGCTGGCGCTCCGCGGGTGGAGCGGCCCGACTGGAGCTGAGGCTGAGCCGAGGGCTCTCTCTCCTGGCAAACGGCTCCATTGCACGGATGGATCCGCTCCTGCCCCAGGAAAACCCTGGATCTCCTCTGGCACATCCATTCCCCCCACACCACACACCCACACCTGCCACAGGTGATGCTTTACCTTATTTTTGCCACGCTAGAAGAGAAAGGCTCGAATTTGTTTATTTTTCCCCCCCTTGGAAGCAACAGTTGCAGAATTATGATGCTCCTGGGAATTTTTAATTATGCAGCCCTTAGGAAGTGCAAATAAACAACTGAAATTTGATTGTAAAGCCCCACAATTTTCCTGTTTCTCCTGTTGTTTTTTCTTTTTTTATGGCAGGGAAGTTCTTGCCCCATTCTGCATTCCAGCCCAAGCCTTTGGGGTTGGCCGTGGTGTCACAATAAATCAGTTGTAAGGAAAAGTGGCAGGGGCAGAAGAATTGGCAAAGAGCAAGAATTCAGGTCTTGTGACAAAGCCTCTTTCAGAAGAAAAATAAAGAGGAAAAGGGACAAACCAGGAGCAGGACTCTGGGAGGCTTTTAACTGGTTCAGGGCTCCATTTAATCCAAGCTGAAATCCAGTTCCCACTTAAACCAGCTGCCACTTTAATGCCAGGGTTAGCAGGGGTGGGGTTTAATCCATGATGTTTATTTTGGAACAGAGAATCACAAATCCTGGCAGGCCCTGCACACAGCGTGACCTTGAGCCTCTTCCCCTCCCTCCCCATGGAGATGGTTTTAGTTCCATCCCTCAGCTCCTCCACCTACAAAAGGGATAAATCCTTCATCTCATGTTTCCATGACATTTCCCGAGATTCTGTGAGGTTCCACACTCAGCTGGGCTTGTTCCAAGTGTCCCTGAAGTTCTCTAGTTTGGCTTGAGCTCGAGTTTGGCTATGAACAACATAAATTTTAATCTCGTTTCCTTAGAGGTGGATGCACCAGTTGTCCCTTGGTGAAACCATTCAATCCCTGACAGTTGTCTCTTGATGAAACCATTCAATCCTTGGCAGTTTAACTTTTCCAGCTCAGAAAGAAACTAATTCCACCTAAAAGAAAATGGTTTGTGAGATCTCCAAAGAATGGAAAGAGCTGGTGGGATTCCCTTTCCCCTTAATTTTAGAAGCGTAAACCCTTCCCTCCTACCCTGGCCTGTTCCACAAATGTTATGGGAGTCTGAATGAGGATTTCAGTGGCACCCAGCCTGTCCCTCCCCCTGCAGGTGGCCATCGTGGTGACTGACGGCCGGCCCCAGGACGGGGTGCAGGACGTGTCCGCCCGGGCCAGGGCCGCGGGCATTGAGATCTTCGCCATTGGCGTGGGCAGGGTGGACATGGGCACGCTGAGGCAGATGGCCAGCGAGCCCCTGGACGAGCACGTGGACTATGTGGAGAGCTACAGCGTCATCGAGAAGCTGACCCACAAGTTCCAGGAGGCTTTCTGTGGTGAGTCCTGGCATGCCCAGCCTGGAGCTGCAAGGCTGCCAGCCAGCAGGGAATGGGGAATGGTTTGGGTGGGAGAGGATGCAGCCTCAGGCTGCACCAAGGGAAACATAGATTGGATATTAGGAAGAAGTTCTTCATGGAAAGGGTGAAAAAATGCTGGGGGAGGTGCTGGAGCCAACATCCCTGGATGTGTTTAACAAAGCCTGGATGTGGCACTGGGTGCCAGGGTTTAGTTGAGGAGCTGGGCACAGGTTGGACTTGATGGTCTTGAATTCTCTTCCAGCCTGGGCATTCTGGNCCTGCCAGGGAACAATTCCTGCCCAAGATCCCATCCAGCCCTGCCCTCTGGCACTGGGAAGCCATTCCCTGGCTCCTGGCCCTCCATCCCTTTTCCAAAATGCCCCTCCAGCCTTTCCCATGGAAGTTGTACCTGTGACCACCCTTTGTCCCTCTGCTTCCTTTCTCCAAGGTTTGTGGGATCAGAGCCCTGTGGGACACAGGGGCTCTTTGAAGTTGCCTTTGAAGAACTGCAGGGGTTTCTTCAGGGGATTTCAGGTTTTGGTTAAGGAAATCTCTAGATTTCACCAGCACTGTTTGTAAACAAGATCCACACTCTCCTGGAGGCACTGGAAAACAACCTGGAAATGCGGATTTTAGCACAACTGAAATAAATCCCCTTTTGGAGCAGCTGAGGGAATTTGTTTTGTAATTCCTCCGGCCAGCGTTGCCTCCTGAATTCCCAGTTCAACAGGGATGGTCCCAGCTCCTGCCAGAGGCTGAGCTGCCTTTGCCTGATGCTGCTTTTGGGGTTGGAAGCCTAGTGGGGCAGAATCTAATTCCTGTCTGCACAGTACATCAAAGGAACCCGAGCATCCTACAAACACCATCCTACAAAAGCAGCATCCTACAAAAACATCATCCTACAAACAACATCCTACAAACAACATCCTATAAAAACACCATCCTCCAAACACCATCCTACAAATGCAGCTTTGCTCCTGCAGGAGCTGCTGAAGGACTGGGAATGTTTTATTGCTTTCAAATGTACCCCAAGACAGCAGGGAGGGGCCCTAAATCCCCATTTTCTGCCAGCAAGAGAGCCTCAGAGGCTTCTCTCTGCCATTCCCTGGAAGCAGAAATGTGTGGCAGCACTTCCTGAAAGGTGTGATCCACCTGGAATCCCAAACACACATGGCTGGGCCTGGAGAACTCCCAGTTTCTGAGAGGTGTAAAATCTCCTGGTTCAGCTTCTGGGCTGAAAGTGATGAAGGGGAGCAGCTTTTTGTCATGGAAAATTGGCTCCTCTGTGGAAAGGAGAGAAATTTTGGATACAGAGTGAGCCACGGATTATGCTCAGGTGACAACACAGAGTGAGTCAGGTATTATCAGGTGTCACTGCAGCAGGAGCTCGTGGAGGAGGGGGAGCAAACATTTCAGACAAAAGGAGGGAGAGAGACAGAACTTGAGGAGGTGGAATCCAGGCCATGAATGTCTGTGGGAGTTTGTGTTGGCTGCCCTGGGGTCAGGAGGCAGCAGCGCTGCAGAGGCCTCACCGTGTGCTTTGAAGCTGTGGGGAAGAATCCCTCCTGTGCCTCCCTTTGCAGATGGCAAAGCTCTTCCCATGGGACAGCCCTGGGAGGGGAGGGAAGCACTCAGGATTATTGCAGGAAGCAGAGGACAGTCCTGAGGGAATGTGCAAGTCCTTGTTATGTGTTCTGCACATGCAGCTGCCCCAAACCCCCCCAGAGATGAACTCAAACCCCCCACTTGGGCACAGCACAGAATTTGTGGGACTGACAGCAGGGAAAAGTGTCCAAGTGCTTCCCACAGTGCCCAGCAAACTCATGGGGAAACAGGAAACCCTTGGTGTTCCAGCCAGGGGAGAGATTAACCAGAGTGCTGAGCTACAGGCAGCTCCAGGGGCAGTAAAATTCTCAACGTTCTGTGCTGGAATTATCTACCAGAGCTGGCACAGCCCAGGGAAGTGGAAAGGCCAGAAAACATAAAGAATATGGGTAGAACAGAACAGAAATGGCTCAAAATAACAAACCATAATTCTAAAAGGTTCTGCTCCATCTCCCATCAGTTCAATCCCACCCAGTGTCTGGATTTCCGCACACTTTTCCCTGGCATTTGTAACTAAATTTGCCTCCCCGGCCCTGTTTGCTCTGGAGTCTGTTTGCCATCCTGGCTGCCGTGGCTGTGACAGTGCTGTCACCTCCCAGCGCCGCTGGCTCCCGGGGCTGTCACTCAGCTGCTGCTGGCCCAGCATGCCAGGAGCCACAGGCAGGGCAGGACGGGCAGCAGGGATGTCTGGAGAGTGTGGATCTGAGAGCTGCATGTACAGTGAGAGCTCCGAGGTGAATTCCAACTGTGTTCACACATGAATCACATCCAGGAATGGCAGCTGAGCTCCCTGCTCAGAACTGTATGGCAGAGCTGGAAAAATTGGGTACCGGCCAGCCCAGGGGGCAGCTGGGGCCCAAGCCACACCCAGGAGCTTTGCAGAGGAATGTGTTGTGATTTACCCAGCTGGGTTTGCCCTCAGGATGGGGAGGATTTCCAGTCCTGGCTGTGCCTTGGAGCAGGGAGACTTGTGGAAATTTCTTCCTTGTCTTTATGTCTCAGCCACTGTCCGGGATCAACGAGCTGTGTCCCACTGCAAAACAGATTTAATTATGGGGCCGATATGGGCTGTGCAGGACTGGGTGTGGGTGGGGAGGCCTCGGGCTGGCCCCTGCTTGAAGCCACCCCCTCCTCTCCTTGCAGTGGTGTCCGACCTGTGCGCCACGGGGGACCACGACTGTGAGCAGGTGTGTGTCAGCACCCCGGGGGCCTACAGGTGTGCCTGCAGGGACGGCTTCAGCCTCAACAGCGACGGCAAGACCTGCACTGGTACGTGAGGGGTCCCTGCACCGAGCCCAGGGGGGACAGCGGGGACAGCACTGCGGTGTTCTACTCAGAGAAGGCAGAAGGAAACCCTGCTCTCGCAAGCCAGAATCACTTTCAAAACATTGCTGTGATCTCTTGTGTTTCCCCTGTGCCAGGCACTGGTGAGGAGCCCCTCGAGTGCTGGGCCCAGTTCTGACTCCTCAGGTTGGGAAGGACCTTGAGAACCTTGAGCGCATCCAGAGGAGGCAGCGAGGCTGGAGAGGGGCTGGGAACACAAACCCTGTGAGGAACGGCTGAGGGAGCTGGGGCTGCTCAGCCTGGAGAAAAGGAGACTCAGGGCTGAGCTCATCACTCTCCACAGCTCCTGCAGGGTGGCTGTGCTCAGCTGGGCTTGGGCTCTTTCTCCAGAACTGACACAACCAGGGGACACAGCCTCAAGCTTCTCCTTCTCCTTTAGGGAAAAGGTTTAGGGCAGTCTGGGCTTTAATGGGATTGGGATTGGGATTGGCTCCTTTATGGAAAAGGCTTTTGGAATTTGGGTTTTAATGGGATTGGCTCCTTTAGGGTCAAAGGAAATCTGGGTTGGATATTGGGAAGAAGTTCTTCCCAGAAAGGTGCTAAAGTGCTGGAATGGCTGCCTGGGGAGGTGCTGGAGTCACCATCCCTGGATGTGTTTAACAAAAGCCTGGATGTGGCATTGGGTGCCAGAGTTTAGTTGAAGAGTTGGGCACGGCTTGGACTCGATGATCTTGAAGGTCTCTTCCAGCTTGGGCATTCTGGGATTCTGTTTTCATTGATTAACCCCATTTCCTCAGCAATAAATGCCATTAGGGCTCTGATTTCCTGCATCATTTATTGAGGTCTTTGCTGCAGTTTTCTTCTGCTCTCTTCTCATGTTTTCCCTCAGCCTGCAATGGTGGCTTGGGGTCTGCTCTGGATCTTGTGTTCCTCATTGATGGCTCCAAGAGTGTGAGGCCTGAGAACTTCGAGCTGGTGAAGAAATTCATCAACCAGATCGTGGATTCGCTGGAGGTGTCGGACAAGCAGGCCCAGGTTGGGCTGGTGCAGTACTCCAGCTCTGTGCGGCAGGAGTTCCCCCTGGGGCAGTTCAAGAGCAAGAAGGACATCAAAGCAGCGGTGAAGAAAATGTCCTACATGGAGAAGGGGACCATGACAGGCCAGGCTCTGAAGTACCTCATCGACAGCTCCTTTGCCGTCATCAACGGAGCCCGGCCCGGGGTCCCCAAGGTGGGGATTGTGTTCACTGATGGGCGCTCACAGGATTATATCTCAGATGCTGCCAAGAAAGCCAAGGACTCAGGTAGGGCTGCTGAATCCTCAGGGGCTTCTTCTCCCTTGGCCCAGGCAGGACTTTTCCTTGCATGTGTCTCTTAGGGCACTAACAGGTTATACTGAGTCATTTTGGGGAGATATTCCCTGACTCTCCTTGCTCACAGAGAGCTTGGAGCACCTCAGTCTGGGCATCAGGTGCATCTCGATTTGCCAGGAGCTGCTTTTAGCTCCTCTCTGTGTCTTTGGAAGGGTTTCTGCTGGGCAGGGTGGAGTTTTGTACCCTTGGGATGGGATGGACAGGGAGGAGTTTTACCTCCTGGAATGGGATAGACAGGGTGGAGCAGGGTGGAGTTCCACCCCTTGGGGTGCGGTGAATTTGATGGCGTTTTACCCCTGGGAATGGGAACCCAAGTCTAATTGTTCCACACAAATGTGGAAGGAAACTGCAGGGGGAATTTAGAATTAGGAGGTTCCAGCACCTTTAGGGTTGGACAGGCTTGGAACAACCTGGGATGGTGGAAGATGGTGGAACAAGAGGAGCTTTAAGGTCCCTCCTAACCCAAAGCCAGTCTGGGATTTGTCTGGGCTTGGCCAGGAAACCCAACCCAGGACCAGAGGCACATGGGGAAGAGAGAATGAATCCCAAGAGTTGTAGGGCCACGTGTGGCTTGGCTGCATCAGCCTCAAGGCCTGGAAAAGACAAAGAAAGCAGTAAAACAATAAGCAAAGCACAGACATGGATTAAGGAGGAGCCCCAGACACATTAATAAGAAACTTTCCTCAGCTGCTGTTGTAGTAAAAGTGCTCAGTGGCCACACACTGATGGATTTCTGTGTCTGAGCCCCATGAAATATTAATTCCTCAAGAGCTGCCCCTTTGCTGACCCGCTGAGCACATTCCCCAGCTCTGACACCCCTGTGTTAAATGGATCCAGCCCCTGGGAATCCAGGCAGGAATTGCTGAACCCTTCCCTTCCTTTTAACTTCGCTCTCCACCACTAGATGGGACTCGGGGCCAGCACATAACCAGAAAGGTCAGGGAGCTCGTGAAAAAACAATGTTTACAAAGCACCCTGACATCTTACGGGGCTGTTCAGCTCTTATAAAACAAAAGGTTCTTATAAAGTGTATTTATAGAATTTATTCCTCCCTGGTGATAAAACTTCCTGCCTTGTCTCTCCTTCCTCTCTTATCCCTGCTAGGAAATCTCTTCTCTGTCTGTAAGTTATTGCTGTGGGGTAAACAAGTGCTTGAAATGAGACTGCAGAATGGTTCAGTGAGCTGAGCCTTGGAAAAAAAAAGAAATATTGGATCTATCTGGAGAAAGAAAGGCAAAAAGGGGAGCAGGGAAGCGTTCCCAATGCCTCAGCATGGACAAGTCAAGACAAATATTTTGAATCAGGACTTAATTAATATCACCCAAAATGGGAAAATTGCATTTCAGTTCAATAGAAACAGGTTTAATGCAGATCAATCTCTTGGACAATCCCTGGACAGGTTCTTAACTCCCAGTGGAGGCTGCAGTTTTAGACAGACTCATCTCAGTTCTGCTGACCCCAGGTCTCCACTGCAGGGGGATTTTGCCACTCAGGGGCTCGTTAACAAGGGCTGATTAGTAGTGGCTGAGCCTGTTTTGGAAATTCCCACTGTTTCCTTTTGCTACATTATCACTTCCATATCAGTGGAATGCTGTTACCATCACCTGCCTTTCTTACATCTCCAAAACCTTGTTCTTGTTGTCAATGGTTGGCAAATTCAAGATAAATTCTGCCTGCAAAAATATTTTGGTCCCTGTTTGACCTGGCTGAAAGGAGTGTCTCCAAAACCCTGGTCTTGTGGCCATGGTGCCCATGGTAAACTTTTATAAAATTGATGCCTTCAGTTTTAGCTTCTGTATTTTTTTCAGACTCTGTGCTGGTTTAATGTGCAGTTCTGGGTTTCACATGAAAGGTTGCTGAGCTCTCTGCACAGGGTAGGGACACAAAACAATTCCTTTCTAGTACGGACCAAGGAAAAATTTTGGGACCAAGGACAAATTTTGGGACCAAGTACAAATTTTATGCCTAAGAATGGAAACAACAGTGAAGAAGAGAGAAAGAACAAAGAGGATGGAGCTTTAAAACCTGAGGCTGGAATTGCACAATTAACTCCAAGATGCAAATGGAGCAGAGTTTCTAAAAGTGTGAGGCCTCGTGCCCAGGATCCATTTTGGGCCCATTGCTGGATTGCTTGGGTGCAGCCCCAAGGGGTTCCTGCACGGCCCAGGCTGGATCCTTTCAATAAATCCCTTTTTATTCTTTTACTCTGCCTGCTCTCTGTTTACAGCTCATCCTTATAGGCAACAAAATCTCTGCCTGTAAAATCATTTTGGCCCTGTTTGCCTTGGCTGAAAGGAGTCTGGAATAGTGGAGGTGAAGGGGGCAATTCTCAGTTAGGATCTGGAGCTGTGTGTGGCCTGGGGGCACAGGGGGTGGACGAGGATGTCCAGCCTGGCAGCAGTGGCACCAGGGGTGGCACCGTGCCAGCCCCGTGCCGCTGACAGGATCCCCTTCCCGTCAGGATTTCGGATGTTTGCCGTGGGAGTCGGCAACGCCGTGGAGGATGAGCTGAGGGAGATTGCCTCAGAACCCGTGGCTGAGCATTATTTCTACACCGCCGACTTCAGGACCATCAGCAAGATCGGGAAGAAGCTGCAGATGAAGATCTGTGTTGGTGAGAAGGGATTGGGATGGAGGGGTTTTTTTCCAGTGTTGGAAGGGTGGAGTGGAGGGATGAAAATGCCCTTGGAGAAGCTGCAGATCCTCAATCTGAGTTGGTAAGAGAGGACTGGGATGGAAGGGTTCAGCCAAGGCTCAAGTGGAGTGATGAAAATGCCCTTCCAGGTGGATGTTATAAGGATCTCCCAGTTCCCAGTGTGGGGAGCTGGCAGAACACACGGCAGGATCAGGAGACATCAATATTTTGGGTGATTGCCTGAAGCAAAGAAACCCCCACACCGCAGCCATGTCCCGCTCTCTCAAATCCTCTCCTTCATTTTTCCTCCACCTTTCTGCCCTGCTTCAGAAATGGTGAATTTGTCTCCAAAAGATGGGATTTTGTTTCCTCCTGGAGAAGTCACAAAGGGATAATTCCTGTGTCTGCAGAGTCAGAATTGCAAGGCAGAGACTCTTGCCAAGTCCCCTTAAAAAATTAGGATCCATCTGAGAACAAGAGGATAGGATCTATATGAAACCCCCAACAAATTGTACTTAAAAATCATTCAAATACATTTAAGCTTCACCCTTCAAAAAAAAAAAAAAAAGAAGTAAATTTCAGAAAAATTATTTGTTTGTAAAATATCAATTTGGGTAAATATGTTTACATTTGACTATTAAAAATAAAAGGAAGGCAAGGGTATATCTGCATTTCTTTGATTACCAGTGCCAGTTTGTATTTCTCAACAGCTGCCTCAAAATCTTCTCTTAATCTCCAGCTTTAGGTCACCTCTGGCTGGTTTAAACCCATTGTGTTTTGGTGCCAGTGATTAATTTTCTTTTAAAATTCTGTCTTTTATTTACTCCTTCTTTACTCAGCTCAGAGTGGCCCTGTAACCCCTCCCTTTCTTTCCCAGACATCTTTTTCCTCCTGTTCCAGTGTAAGTTAATTTTCCTTGAAGAACAGATGTAAATTAGTGACATAAATTAGCAAACTGATTAATGCTCATGGTTCCACCTCTCAAGGGCTGGTGTTACTGAAGCAAAGCTCAAACCAGTCTTGATGGCAGCAGTGCCTCCAATTTTTATTGCATGTTGTTGAGGAGACAGAGGTTGGTTTTATTTGGTCAGACTCCAATTTTAGGGCAAACTTGAAGCATCAGGAGCAGAGCTCAGTGGGTTTCCAGGGAGATGGAAACCCAGGAAAGACTCTTCATGGCTGAAATAACAGAAAAAAGTGACATTCTCTTGTTCATCTGAGGTTAAAGCCAGAAGAGATCAATTGGATAATTAGAAATAATTGTATTTTTATTTCCTTCCTGTTTCTGACGTAGAAATTAGGAATTGTTCTGTTTCACTGGGCTCAGGGATTTTGATTAAATCCATTTTTTTTATGCCACTCATCCTTTTGCTGTTGTGACCCACAGAGGAAGATCCATGTGAGTGCAAATCCATCGTGAAGTTCCAGACCAAAATAGAAGACCTCATCAATTCCTTGCAGCAGAAACATATCCTTTGGAAGTTTGGCCAGGATTGGGTGGTTGGGCTGGGATTTCTGGAGGGCCCACGGGTGAGGTCTGTTCCTGGGGAAGAGGTTGGTGTGGGGCTCGGGGAGGTGGGAATGAGGAACCTGCTGGGGTTGGATGTGGCACTCAGAGCTCTGTGCTGGTGACAAGGTGGGGCTTGGTCAAAAGTTGGGCTTGATGAGCCTGGAGGGGTTTTCCAAGCTTTTCCAAGCTCTGGGATTGTGGGACTGTGGGCAGATGCAGGTCCTGAGACGATTCCTGCAGAGCAAACATCCAACACTGCCCCAATTCCTCCATGGCCCAGAGGACAGAGTGTCCCTGCATCAGAACACCTCAGTCTGTAGGGTGGCTGCTGTGGATGATCCAGATGGATACATCCACCCATCCCGAGCTCTCCCAGCTGGCCAAAACTCAGTGCTGGGAGATAAATCTGGGGGAACTGTTCCCTGGAAGCATCTCCAGCCAGGTGAGTTGGATCCCATCAGAACTGGCCTGGTGGGATTGAGTTCTGCCATGCTGGGCCTTTCGTAAAGTATCAGAAAGAGAAAAAGAAGCCACAAAAAACTGTGAGTAAGATTAAAACTTCTCCTGAAAAAAGGAATTCATGGAGCCCCCGGGGTGGCTCACAGGGGCAGGGGAGATTTCTCACCGAGGATCAGGAGAGGATCTAATTTTAAAAGCAACGTTCTCATTTCTTCACACATTTCTGGGCCCTGCTGTGGCACTTCGAGCTCTGTTCCTCCTCCTGGAGTCAGGCTGGGTGAAATCCGTGACTTGTGTGGTGCAGAGGTCACAAAAGTCACAGCTCACACCCAGTGGGAGCCTCTCCCAGGCACACCATGAACGGGAACTGGTGGAAAGAGCAGAACATTGCTCCGCAGCTCCAGGAAAAGCACTCTGCTCCTCCCCTCAGGGTCAGGAGCTCTGTCAGCCCTCGCGACACTCCCCAGCTGTGCTCCCGGTTCTCCTCCTCCTCTTGGAGTGGCTGTGGGAGGATGTGTGAGCACAGACAGCTCCTTCCTCCAGTGAAATCCATCAGCCTCACAGCGCTGGCAGTGCCAGAGGGGATGGGGACAGATTCCCTGTGCCTCTGCTCCCATCTCTACCTGTGCTGCGAGCCTGGGATTGTGGAATTATGGAGTGGTTTGGGTTGAAAAGGACCTCAAAGCTCCTCCAGTGCCACCCCTGCCCTGTCCCAGGGACACCTCCCCCTGTCCCAGGGACACCTCCCCCTGTCCCAGCTGCTCCCAGCCCCAATGTCCAGCCTGGCCTTGGGCACTGCCAGGGATCCAGGGGCAGCCACAGCTGCTCTGGCAATTCCAGCCCAGCCCCTGCCCACCCTGCCAGGGAACAATTCCTGCCCAAGATCCCATCTAAATCTCTCTTCTTTTAGTTAAAACCTTGGCCCATCGCTCTGTGCCCATATAAAAAGTCTCTCTCCCAACATTCCCTGTCATTTTTCCTCCTTAACTCTTCGAACTGGAAGCTGTGGCCAAAAGGATCGAAGCCCTGGAGAACAAGATCATCTAAAACCCCAACCCAGCAGTTTTTTACCTCCTTCCCAAAGTAACAGAACCAGAACTGCTTCACTTTTCAGGGAGGGCAGCTCAGCCCCAGGGCTCTGGGCAGCTTTTATTAAGGTCTAGGCTACCTGCATTTGTTTAAAAGGAAGAATTATTACAGTAGAGCAGACTTTGTATAAAGTGTGACTGGGAGTTAGACCAGGCTCAAATTTGTTGCATCCTATAGAGTGCATATATTCAAAACAGAAAAAAACCTGGAAAGATTTTTTTTTATTTAAAGCTTAATATATATACAGTGTGTTAATGAGTACTTGATCACGAGTTCTGTGAATCCTCTGCTGCAGCTTTTGTTTCTATGCATGAAATAATTTAATTTAAAAGTCAGAGTGACTTCGAATCACCCTGAGCTGCTGGGTGTAAACGCCAAAGCTGAGCTCCTGGTTGTTGTCAGTAATTAGGTGAGGTTTAGTCCTAATCCTGAGCGTGCTCTGCAGGCTGGGCCAGGCTGCTCCTGGCTGGGTTCATCCCGAGCTGTGCAACAGGAACGGGGAAAGCTTTCCCAGCAGGGAATGGTGGCAGTGTCCCAGAGCCCTGGGCTGAGCTCTGGGCATGTGCAAGGGACCCTCGGTGGCCCTGAGTGCCACCAGCCAGGAGATGTGACCCTGACAAGGCTCAGGGACCCTCAGTGGCTCTGCCACCAGCCAGGTGTGCCCTGCTGTGTCCCCACAGCCTCATCCGGAGCTCCCATCCATCCCCCCAGCCCGGGAATGCTGCTGGAGCTGCCCTGGAAGCAGAGCCTTGATCCCTGTGCCCTCCCTGGCTCAGCCCACACCTCAGAGCAGCTCCCAAGCTCTCCTGTCAGACTCTCCTGCTCCTGGATTCCCTGGAATGTGGGCTGGGAGCACCTCAGGCTGCCTGTCCCTGCAGCTGTACCTGGCCATGGATCCCCACGGCACCATGGGGGAGGTTTACGGGGTTTATGGGTTTGTTTATGGGGTTTTAATTTTTGTATCAAAATATTTATACTAAGACTACATGAGAAAAGCTTTTTTGGGGCAACTTGGCCTGTTCAGAAGTGTTGCCGGAGCAGATGTGTTTTGGTTTTGGGGGAATATTAAAAGTTTGCTGGAAATTTGGGAAGTCAGCGTGGTGCTTTGTGTGAGTGCTGAGGAGGGTGCCTGACAACAGCACCTCTCCAAAGGCTCGTTAGCCGGGAGAAAATCATCTCATGTTACACCCTCTTGTCTGTGTGAGAGGGAAGAAATGAGTCCAGAGAGAAAGGCAGACCCTTATCTGCAAATAGAGCTTCTTTTACAACAAAAGTAATTTCTTTCAAGAAAGGATGAGTCAAGCACTGAGTCAAGGACTGCAGGCAGCTTTTGATGGCAAAACCTCACCCTCTCAGGAAAATCCTGAATATCCCAGATCCCCTCCAGCTCCTGAACTTCTTGGGATGAGTTCTTGTCTATTTTTACACATAAATTGTGGATGTTTCATATTTGTGTCTCAACAGGAGCAGATCCTGCTACAGTTATTTGTGGGATTATTCCAAGTGCACCTTTGAGAGCCCCTGAGCCACTTCTCTTTACAAATTAGAACAAATTCAGAACAAGTTCCTAAACCCCTCTCCCAGGGGAGCAAGTCATCCCTGCTGCCATCCAAGAAATCCTTTTCCTCATGTGGAATCACTTTCCATCTTAAATATATTTAAAATGGAAACAGAAAAACCCCTGCAGGAAAGTAGAAGTTGTTTCTGCATGTTCTGGTTCTCAGCTTTTTTTTTTATTCTTCACTCTGTTTTTCTCCTCTTCCATTCCCGCTTCTCTTCAATCAGCTGATCCAAATTCATCTCTATCTGATAAGATTAATCACTGAATTATTTTCTTTTATTTCCAGCTACAATCCCTTTGTCCTTCATGGAAACGAGCTCCTGTGGGTAATTTCCTTATGTGCTTACTTATTTATTCTTTAAACATCCTAAAAGTAAAAATTTAATGGTCTCAGAATCTGGAAGATAGATTTGATTTTAATTCCTGCCGTGGCACCATGAAAATGCCCACATTGGAAGGTTTCCCTGTTGTCATCCTGCAGTTGAAGCCGTTCCCCTGATTTTTCAGGAAACGGAAGAAATTCCTGGCTGGGTCTTTGCCTCCGCCATTCAGCCCTCTTTAAACTAAACAGCTTCCATAAAACTAATTTTTGGGTGAAAGAAAACAATTTCCAGCCCTTTCTGGGGAGGCTGAGCCGGGCAGGGCCGTTCCTGGGGGCAGGGACTCCAATCCCAATCCTTGGGAACAGGATCCTGAGCATTGCTCCTTCAAGGCACCTCTGGGCAGGACTTGGGGAATTGTATCCTTCCTAAATCCTGGAGTTCCTTGTTTCAGGAGTGCAGACACAGCAGCTCTTATTCCCTGGGATTTTTTATGGAGAGAAAACCATTATATCAATGTTTTGCTCAGCATTTTTCCCAGTTTCTCTGCCCATCCATCCCCTCCATCAATCAAGGAGCAATCTCCAGATTTCTCTGGTTATTACTCACTACAATCCCAACCCCAGCTAAACTCTGGATCACCCTTCACCCAGGAAAATCCCCCTCAAGGAGCCCAATCTCAGATTGGGCCATAAATAACAAAAACAAAAGGAATTTTTTCTTCCCAGTGCTCCAGGACCAAGATCCATTGTCAGGCCCAGAATTGTTTCTGTGAGGAATATTCGGGGGTTGCGGTGCAGAGAAATGTGAAAAACACCATTCACTGTCCTGGTAAAATGTAAAAGGTTTAATAAAAAGACAATAGGAGACAAACATAAAGCAAAGGGTTAAACGGCCGGGTGCTTGGCATGCTGCCAAGAGCACACCTGCTACAGGGAAGTCCCTTTAAATACATCTTCCAACACATCCACCTGTTGCATAGTCAATTTTTTCTGGGAACAGTTTTCCATGGCCACTCCTTGGGTCCGCCTTTTTAGAGCATGCGTGTTTCTTGCCTTGTGGTGTTAATATTGTCCTTATCACCTTTTAATTTGGGTGGTGGTCTCAGTCTTTCGCAGGCGGTGAATGTTGATAATTGTCGTGTCAGCTGCAGGGCTTCCATCGCACGTTCACAGGCTGTTATCTCAGCTAGGCGAGTAGTTTAAGCATACTATCTCTAAAAAGCTTATGTTTAATTTTGCTATTAGCAGAGAGAAGAGGAAAAAGGAAAAAACCATATCCATACAGAAAAACTATTTTAACATTATACTTGTAGCATTTATCCCAATATTTGCGAAAAGCCAATACTATAACATGCACTTATAACAGAAAGCAGAACTAAGCTAATTAACAATCCTTCTCCCTTCCCTTAAAACAACAAAAGCCAGCCCCAAAGTCAATTAGTCACTGGGCTTCTGACATTCTAATTAGGCTTCATTAATGGATTGCCCAGGGGCAGCAGGATGGGACCTGGCAGAGGAGAATCCCTGGCTTCCCCTCAGCTCAGTGTGGATTATCTGGGAACCAAAGGATGCTGTTCAATCAAACCCAACTTTGATGTTCCAGATCCCGCAGGGATGGGCTGGGAGAGCTCTGGGTGCAGGAGGGTGAAACAATCCCACTGCACACAGGGAATCCTTTCCATTCCCTTTATTGCCTCATCCTTAAAAATCCCAGGATCCCAGAATGCCCAGGTTGGGAGAGACCTTCAAGATCATCGAGTCCAAGCCGTGCCCAACTCCTCAACTCAACCCTGGCACCCAGTGCCACATCCAGGCTTTTGTTAAACACATCCAGGGACGGTGACTGCAGCACCTCCCCGGGCAGCCATTCCAGCACTTTAGCACCTTTCTGGGAAGAACTTCTTCCCAATATCCAACCTGGATTTCCCTTGGTGCAGCTCAGGCTGTGTCCCCTGGTTGTGTCAGTTCTGGAGAAAGAGCCCAAGCCCAGCTGAGCACAGCCACCCTGCAGGAGCTGTGGAGAGTGATGAGCTCAGCCCTGAGTCTCCTTTTCTCCAGGCTGAACAGCCCAGCTGTTGGAGATGTTCCAGAGAAGTGCTGATGCCACATTCCTGGAAATATCCCAGGCCGGTTTGGATGAGGTTGGAAGCAGACTGTTCTCCTTGAGGACGTCCCTGCCCACTGACCTTTTATGATCTTACATATGCCCCACTCCTTCTTTCCACTTTTCCTCCACATCCCAAGTTCCTGTAGATTTTCTGGTAAAATGAGTTATAAAATATTGTCCCTAAAATCCCATTCCTTCAGATCTCCTGGCAAAATAATTTATAAAATGTTGTCCCACCAAAAGTCCCAAGTTCCTTTAGGTCTGCAGGTAAAATAATTTATAAATTATTGTCCTTCGGGCAGGGAAAAAAAGTCCTTGGGCACTTTTCCCTTGTCTCTGTTGGTGCTGAAGCCATGGGAAGCCTGAAGCTCCCCAAGGCAGAGGGAAGCTCCTTTCCCTCTGGGGAGGCAATTTCTTCCTGCAGGGCACTGCTATCTCAACACAGGGCCATTAGTAATGAAATTAAAAAGTGCTTTTAATGAAAGCTGGGGCTGGGAGCTGGCTGACATCTTCCAGCAGCAATTTGTAACTCTCTGTAATTGCTGCTAATGAAGGATTGGGGAGCACACCAGGCATTGCTGTGGCTTTTCTCCAGGCCCTGGAATTGGGCTGGGATCCCAAAAAATGGGAACAGTTCTCTGCCCTCAGGGGTTCCTGGGGAGGATCTCGTTGGTTTCCCTCTTCCCTGGGTGGAGGAAGTGAATCCCAAGAATTCAGAGCATCGCGAAGTGCTGGGAGCATCCAGATTTTTCTCTGGGGCTGGAGGAATTTCCTGTTCTTTGGGAGCAGCAGTGAAGCTCCACTCCTCCCTCCTCTGAGGTAATTCAGTGATCCGGCATGCGGGAGCTCAGGACTTCTGAACAACGAACCAATGTGATTACACTGAAGCCACTTTATTGTTCACACAACTTATTTTTATACAGTTTTCACAGACCTTGTGCACAGCTCCAATTGGTTAATTGTTTCCTTGCCAATTTCTCTATTGGTTACTAACAGATATGTCATTTGTCCATCAAATCTCTCTGTTCTTGGTTAGTTTACACACTTTATTCACTGGTTCTCATTAAACACATCTCCTGTTTGTGGCAGGTGCAGTTGTTTTTCACCCAGAAATAGTTAGTTGTCTCACAAACCTTCATTCTCAAGATTGTTTTCACACGGGAACTTGCAAGCCAGCTTAGCTGCACTCAGGAGTGACAAGCCAGCTATTGCTTAGCATAGCAAGGCCTGGTTTTATAAGGTCTTTCTGTATAATTTATCCACCTAGATTACAACACAGGCAGCTGAAGGTGATGCTGGATTTATGTGCCAGTTATTATTTCTCACTTTGACTTGGGGAGAAGCTTCAGCAGGGCTGAGAACGCTCCTGCTGTAATTCCTGCAGTGAGGAACCTCCCAAGGATCAGAGCTCTGGCTGTAAACTGGAAGTGGCTCTATGTTGGGATTTATTTATGTTGCATTTATTTATGCTGGGATTTATTTATGTTTAATCACTGCTCAGGGCAGGAGCTGTTCTGTGGGGTTTGGCTGTTCCCACTGCCCTGAACCACACGGCTCAGGCTGGGATCCCAATAAATGGGAGCGGTTCCCTGCCCTTGGGGGTTCCTGGAGGGATCAGGTTGGTTTCCCCTCTCCTGGCTGGAGGAAGTGAATCCCAAAAATTCAGAGTGTCGGGAAGTGCTGGGAGCATCCTCCAAGGGCTGTGGGGATGGGCAGGAAGGAGGAATTCTTGTTCTGGAGACCGAGAGCTGTCCTGAGGCTGGTGGTGATGAGAGGATTTTCCAGTCTGGTCATTCCCACACCCCTGGGGACCCTCAGCCCCTCTGGTTCTTCCTCCTGGCTGCTGGGATCTGTCCATGATCCCAACAGCAGCTCTTGGCACAGCCTGTGGTGCCAGGGATGTCCCTGGGGTCACAGATGGGAAGTCCCTGCAGTCACAGCCAGGGATGTCCCTGTGGTGAGAGCAGGAACGTCACTGGGGTTACAGCAGGATGTTCCTGTGGTGTCAGGAATGTCCCTGGGGTGAGAGCAGGAATGTCCCTGGGGTTACAGCAGGATGTCCCTGGGGTGAGAGCAGGAACGTCACTGGGGTTACAGCAGGATGTTCCTGTGGTGTCAGGAATGTCCCTGGGGTGAGAGCAGGAATGTCCCTGGGGTGAGAGCAGGAATGTCCCTGGGGTGTCAGGGATGTCCTTGGGGTCACAGCAGATGTCCCCCTCCCTGTGCCCCCCCTGCGCGGCCCTCTGGTGTGACCTTCTCCTGGTGAAGCAGTTCCCACTCTGGAGAGAGGGAAAAGCAAGATAAAAGTTACTCCTGCCTTCCAGGGAAGGAGCTCTAGACCCAGCCGGTGTCAGGGCTGGACACCGGGAGCTGCACATTCCTCAGGAACTGGGAACGGGGAATTTGGCACCTCAGCACAGCCTGGCAGGGGGCTGGGGACACAGGGAGCTCCTGGCCCTGAGCTCTGGGGAATCCCAGCGCTTCCATCAGGGCTCCCTGGGATCTCAAGGATTTTGTTGTTGGACCTTCCAGAACAGCATTAAATGAATAATTCCCCAGGGAAAAATCATTCCCTGCCCTTTCCTGCACCGCCAATGCAATCACCTGGATTTGGGATTTTATCACAGTGCCCATAAATGAGCCACTGTGTCTCAGCAACTAATTGGAAAAAAGTTAATTACTGATAGCAAGCTCTGCTTTGGGAAATAGAGGATTAATTTCAAACCTGTATGGGGGAGATCTTGATAGCAGCAGGTGGAAGGGAAAAATTTAAGTTGGATGTTAATTGGGGGAGGGAGATAAAATGGTAAATATGGAAGTGGTTTTGGAGCTGAAGTGCAGTCTTTAGGGCAGAGATGGAAAATCCTCAGCCCCACAGAGCCTTTCCTCCTGGAAATGAGAGCTCCCAGAGGGCAAGGAGAGTGACAGGAATGTGCGTTTGTCATGGCCCCAGGTGCTGCTTCAGATGGGCACTGGGGATTGGAGGCAGCTCTGCTCCCACCTCTCACTCTGTGGGATCATATGGGACACGTTTATTTTACCAAACCTGCAGTTTGTCCATACCCCAGCCTACTCTGGAAAGATCCATCAACTTATTTCCTATTAGGGATAAGAATTTTTTTACCCTGGCACATTTGGCCCTGTTCCTCTGGGCCCTGGCACAGGGTGCC
>VXBU01005743.1:0-10705 GCA_013400315.1 Bombycilla garrulus
TCTTTCAAAACCAAGACAAGGTGAAATGAAAAACAAGGAAAAATAAACAACTTAAATGCAATCCAAGTGGGAATTGGTGCTAAATCTGGGTGTTCATTTCAGCTGAGGAAAACAGATTGAATCCAATGCTGTCACAGCCTTAAAATACCCGCACCAGAATGCACCAAATACCTCAAATATTTTCAGATCCATAACTTTTATGCAGCCTTTTCAGAGCTTCCTTATAAATTTCTCCCTAAACACATCAAATACATTAGCTTCAGATAAAACCTGCTCCTCAAATAACTTCTGCTATAAGGAAAAAACAAAGGTCAATCACAACTAAATTGGATTCCTCTAACAAAAATGAGAAAAACTCTCAGCCATGTAATGTGGAATTCAGGGTTGGGTTAGTTTCCAAATTAATTATGACTACCAAGTCCTCCTCAAAGAAAGCAGAGCATAGCAAATGACACCAGTATATAGATATTTATTAGGTGCAGCCTAGCCAGGGCCTATTCCTGTTTTCTGCTATAATCATTCAACAAATCTGCTATGAAAATCCCTGAAACTCCGGTGCTGGGTTTTGTTACTTCCATAAAGGTTGAAGTATTAAAAGACAGCGTCTGCAACACCCCTTGGGCTCTGCTCTCTGTGATGGGGACAGGACCAGGGAATCACTGAAGCTGTGCCAGGAAGGTTTAGGGTATCAGGGAAAGGTTCTTCCCCCAGAAGGTGCTGGGCACTGCCCAGGCTCCCCAGGGAATGGGCACAGCCCCGAGGCTGCCAGAGCTACAGGAGTGTTTGGAATGCCCAGGGTAGGGTTGTTTGGGGTGTCTGTGCAGGGACAGGAACTCGACTGGATGATCCTTGTGGGTCCCCTCCCATAAATTCTCTTCCTAAAAATCTTCAGCATAAAGCAAAGAAAAGTAACTACTATTTCAAGAATCTGTGAAAAGGAATAACAGGCTTAATAAACATCCAGCGTGGCTCAAAGGAACCTGACTGAGTAATAATTGTTCTTGTACAGAAAATACCCTCTGAGAAAAAGCCTTAACCAAGAGTTCACAGTGTTATTTATCCGTGTTATCAGTTTGGAAAAATGCTCCCTTTATCAAAGCGCACTGTGATTTACAGACAATTCCTTCTGGATGCATAGGATAGGTGAAAGGCAGGAATTGTACAGGCAAGACACCCATCCATCCAACACTCCCATGACCTTTAACTCAATCTCAATTAAGATAAACCTTTTTATTCCATTGTGTGACAGCTCACAGAAGACTAATTTCTCACATGAAAGACACTAAGTTGGACAGTTCCTCAGACTGGCAGGATCTGTCACTTGTGCCAGCATCCCCTGGAATTGTTCGTTAGGGACAAAGATTTTATTTAGAGGGTTCTACTTCCCTGCTAGAGAGAAGCTGTTCTTTTTAAACACTATAAAGCAGCACTTCTCTCCCATGCTATTACAACAGCAGGAGTTTTAAACAGGCCCAATGGAGATTTCAGGTCTTAAAATCCTCCTTTACACTCCTTGCCACAGAGCAAAAAACAATTCTCATTTATTGGAAATCAAATATGTAATTACCCATCAAATGAGACACAGAGTTTTCAGACAGCACACAGTAGGAGATTACTTTTGGAAAAGATGATGTTCTCCCTTACATAAAGCAGTCCACACCAGCAACTCTGGAAAAATGTCCGAGAAAGACAGAAAAGAAGACAAGAAAATTAAGGAGAGAAAATAGGATTACCTTTCTTTCCTTCTACAAATTTCTCCTCCCTTCTGCACAGCAGCTCATTGGAACTAAGGCAGTGCCAGAATTATAGAACAGCCTGGGCTGGGATAGACCTTAAAGCTCACCCAGTGCCACCCCTGCCATGAGCAGGGACACCTTCCATTGTCACAGGCTGCTCCAAGCACCAAAGTCCAACCTGGCTTTAGACATTTCCAGGGATCCAGGAGCAGCCCCAGCTTCTTGGGCATCCTGTGCCAGGGTGTGCTGGTTTGAAGGCAAAACCAGTGAGACTCCAAGTCAGAAATACTATTTAACAGGAAAAAAGTAAAATACATGCAAGTAATACAAAAGAAACAAAAAACACTGACAGAGTCAGAATACCACCTGACACCCTGCTAGTTAGGGTGGTGGTAGCAGTCCAGATGAGGTGGTCTTGCTGAAGTGGCACTCCTATAGACAGGTCTGGTAGCTCTTGTCCTCTGGGAACCAGTGGATAAGGGCTTCCTGTTCTGTCCCAATTCCCACATTATATCCAGGTGGGAATGCTTGGCTCNTATCCCATCCATCTCTGCCCTCTGGCAGTGGGAAGCCATTCCCTGTGTCCTGGCACTTCCAGGCCCTGGTCCAAAATCTCTCTTCATCTTTCTTGTCAGCCCCTTCAGAAAAGTCACTATTAGGTCACCCTCAGCTCAGTGTCCCCTGCACACCTGCTGAGGGTGTACTGGACCCCTTCATCTCTTAATGAAGCTGTTAAACACCCCTGGTGGTCCCAGTAGCCCTGATGGCCTCCACTGATCCCTGACATCCATCAGGACTCTGAGCCATTAACCACGACCCTCTGGTCGTGAATGTGCAGCCACTTCCTTCTCCATCCAACAGTGTACCCATCAAATCCAGCTGGCTCCAGCCCAGAGAGAAGGATGCTGTGGGGCCCGTGTCAAAGGCTTCACAGAATTCCAGATAAATGAGATCTGTGGCACTTCCCTTGTCCACTGATGGAGCCTCTCCACCAGAGAAGGCCACGGGGTCAGTCAGGAGGATTTTGCCTTGGTGAGGCCATACTGGCTGTCCCAAATCCCCTCCCTGTGCTCTCTGAGTCTCAGCAGAGCTTCCAGGAGGGGCTGTCCCTGCATCTTGCCAGCACAGAGGGAAGGCTGCCAGGACAGTGGTTCCCAGGCTCCTCCTGTCCAGCCTTTTTAGAAATGGGGACAATGTTTCCTGTTAGAAAATTATATCTAATAAACATGAGAAGCAACGTTCAAACAGGAACTCCATGTGTGACCTTCCTTGGGGGAGCAGTGACACCTCCTTAGCTGGACTGGTCTGGTTCCCAACACACAACAGCAGTTTTAGAGAACGTGACAGCGCATCCCTCTTTTTCAACAAAAACATCCCGTGGGATCCACTCCGGTTGTCCCTCAGATTGTCCCAGGAGACAGAGCTGCAGAGTTAACAGCTAAAAGAAACCAAACCTAATCCTGGGTTTTCAAAATATTGCTCTATTTTTTTCAAATATATCACACATATTTCATGTCAGGAGAACTTCACCTCCAGGTCAGTGAGCAGCCTTTTGTGGATATAGGGATCCACAGACTCCACATCACCCTGGAAATCCTGGGATCAGATTATCCTTTCATGCACACTGATATCAGTGTCTATTAGAGGCTTGAAGTCTTGTGACCTGGGTGTTATCCCAGTTTGCTATTAACCTTTTGCATTCCAGAGGATGCAAGTCTCTGCCCTTCCCAGGATTTCCTGCACAGTGTTCAGTTCAGCAATGGAGGCAGGAAATTTTAAGAAGAAAAAAAGTATAATCTCCCAGCCAGGGCTAAGTGGGCAATCACCCCAAGAAGTCTTGAATTTTGTCCCGTTTTTGATAAGACTCATTAAATGAAGCTGTGAAAATGGTCAGGGAATTCATGAGCCTCCAAGGTCTGGGCTCTCAGGAAAGGCAAGAGGATTTTTGCTTGTGGCTGACAGATCTTCCAAGGACCAACCACAGCACAAGTCCTTCTATAAAGCTCATGCCCATATTTCTCACGTCTCCTACCAGGAAAACAGCCAAGAGAGCCATTAGGGAAAATAACCCTCTGATCCACCAATGCATCACTAACACTCCATAACAACTGAACAGAAATTATGTCAAAGGCTTGAACATTCAGAGAGGGGGAGTCAGAAAACTCTGTGGATGGATTTAGAACTCTTTGGATTTGTCTCCCAAGTGCAGAAGGCTGCAGTCAGCAAACATCAGGGGAAAACCAGAAACAACATTAGAGCCTCTATTCCATGTTTTTCTTTGAAATACCAAAGATTTTTTTTAGTTTTAGCTTCCACCAGAGAGATGAAAACTTAAATTACTCTGGTGATGCCTCTCCAAGGCCAGGGCTGCTGCCAGACAGCTGGCCAATCCAGCATTCCAGGAATTTAAAAGCCCTGAGCCTAACTAACAGCAAGAGCCAGCCTTGAGCTGCTAGAAGCAACAAGAGTGTGTTCACACCTTCAGCTGTTTTTATACATAAAGTGGAGAGAGAATCCTGAAAAATGTACCCATATTTATAACAGAGTTTTAATCCTCACCTCTAAACAAATGAAACAGCTGGAAGAAGTGTGCACAGAGGGATAGAGGCACAGATACAGCAGCATTCCCCACAAGAAATGGAACACCCTGGGAAGAAAAACAGTGGCATTATGGAAGTCTGAGACACTTTTCTCAGCCATGTGATTGCTCTGGGAATGACAGAGGAATGTCCAGCTTCAGCTGCTGCAACTTCATTAAGGCACACAGAAATCAAACTGAGCAATTCCTCTAATGCCTCCAGCTCATGTGTGCAAGGGGCTGCCCAGGGAGCTGCTGGCTCCCCATCCCTGAAGGTGTCCTAGGAACAAGGCACTCCCTGCTCTGGTCCCTGCTCTCTCCAGACAAAACCAAGGTTCTTTGAAAGAGAAAAACAGCCCTTGGAAGTAGCACTGGGTTGTTTATGCTCTCTCCTTTAACAGGAACATGCACTACAGATAAAAATTAATGCCAGTGCCTATAATATTTTTTTTTTCACACAGCCCTGCCATAAAGCCAAGAATGCAGTGAGAAACCTAGAGCAGGCCTGATTAATTATACATACTAAATCGTCTAACTACAAAAGAATAAAAATGTATCGGTGTTATAATTGCAATGTTAAAGCACTTACACCAAGCTAACCACTAAATAACTGTGAAACCAGGACAGCAGCATTTACTTCTGGCAAATTCTCCAACACATCTAATGAGGTAAGAACTTAACACAATTAAATTCCTCATATTTTAGCAAAGTCTCTTACCTCAACATATCCCCCCTTGGAAACTGTTGAATTTAGAATTTGCTGAAATTAACCCCAAATTTATGAGCACTTAGCAAGGCCTCTGGCTGCCTGCACTCACCAGCAGGGAAAGGGAAAGCAAGTTTCACCTCATTGGAAGGGAGATAATGCTTCAAACTTCATTTCATTATGAGAAGATACACTTCTTTCCCTAAAAACCGACATGGGGAACATTCATTTGGAAGCGTGGACAATGTAACAAGATGAGGAAATGATGTGTAGAAAAGGCTGATTTGTCTCTGATCTTCTGTAATTTCAACTCTGCATTTAACTTCTTACCCAAGTTTTGCACCTCAAGACTTGATTCCTTGAGTGCTGCAAATTTAAAATCTAATTCCCTGTTATAAGTGCATATTGTATTATTGGCTTTTCGCAAGTATTAAGATGAATGCTATATGTACAATGTTAAAACAGCTTTGCTGTATAAATATAGGTTTTTATTTCTGCTAGTAGCAAAAGTTAGGCATAGTGGTAATAGTTGATATAGTATGCTTGAACTGTCTGCTGAGTGAGGATAATATCCAGTGAATAGATGATGGGGGCCCTACTGCTATCAACACTCACCGCATGTGGAAAGAACGTGCCAAGGCCCAAATTAAAAGTGATAAGAAGATGGATTAAAACCACAAACCAAGAAATACGCATGCTCTAAAAAGGTGGACCCAAGAAGTGGCCATGCTAAACAGTTCCCAGAAAAAGTTTGACTATGCATGAAGGTCTATGAGTATGCAACAGGTTGATGTACTGTAAAAAGTATTTAAGGGGTGTTCCTGAAGCAGCAGGTGTGCTCTTGGCAACATGCCAGGACACTCGGCTGTATTAAGCCTTTGCTTTATGTCTGTCTCCTACTGTATTTTTATTGAAACTTTTTAAATTTTACCAGGACACTGAACTCTGTTTTTCACATTCCCTAATTCAGAAGTGTTCTGTTTTCTTCCCCCCATACTTGATGTAATTGGAAAGATTGGGATTCCAACCACAGCAGAAAGTCCTAAGAACCCCTTTTGAGATGAACCAGATTGCACAACAGAGGGAAACTTCACCTCAGGAATCCCAGAGATTTAATATCCAACAGAGCAAGAGGAATTACCATTCCCAACCCCTACAATAAAAATATGGTGGAGAACCCAATAAAACACAATCCTCCAACTAAACCATCCTGCCCCTCCCTTTTTTGGCCAATATCACCTTGATGTAAGCCAGACTTCCAAAGGGAAAAAGCTCTGAAGGATCTCATTTCCATTGGGAAAAGCATGGGAAACCTGGGGGGCTCAAGCCCTGATGTGGGAACTATTGGGAAACACACCTCATGCAGAGCAAGTCCCACAACTTCCCAACTAAGAAAATATTTACTCAGTGTACTCATCAGTACCTAGAAATGATGCCCTGCTCAAGTATGAGACGATTTTATAAGTGCTGTTTAATTAATTAGACAGTTTTACGGCTTAACCTTGTTTCTAAACTGTCATGGTTCATGTTTGCAAGGCTTTTATCTGTTTTGAAATACTGTAATTTCATTTTTGTAGACCTTGAAAAGTGCTGTATGTTACATCTTGTGTAATTGTAATGCTTCAGCATAGCTTCGAAATGCTGTTAACAAGAATTAAGACCATTTTTAATTTTAATGCAAGTCAGATGAGAAGAAAAGGTAGAGTTAGAGAAACTCTGTGAAAACAGGGAGACAACTGGCTGATAATGGGTCTATTATTTTGTAAAAAGATAAAAATAAAGAACTCTAAGGTTGCTTGAATTAATTTTCACTGTTGGGAAACTTAAGCTTGACTGGACTAACAAGTGTGGATAGGATGCTTCAGCTTTTGCTTGGAGAAATCAGAATCACAGCCCCCACCCTGCTCTACAGCAAAAAGGGGTGAGTTGGAAGGAAAACCTGTAGAATCTCACAATGGAATCCCAGAATTGTCTGGGATGGAAGGGTATATGTCAGGTGATGGTCCTGCCCTGGGGTCACCCTGCAGCTCCAGGCTGGGGCACAGGGGCTGGGAAGGGCTGTACAGAAAGGCCCTGGGGGTTCTGTGCCAGCAGCTGGACATAGCCCAGGGGTGCCCAGGGGGGGCATGACAATAATGGCCCCTGGGCTGTGCCAGCTGTGGAGTGGCCACAGGCCCAGGGCAGGGTGCGGCCCCTGGGCTGGCCCTGCTGAGGGACCTCGAGGGCCATGTCCAGTACTGGGCCCTCACAGCCAGAGAGCCCTGGAGGGGCTGGAGCATGTCCAGGGCAGGGAAGGGAGCTGGGCAAGGGGCTGGAGCTCCAGGAGAGGCTGAGGGAGCTGGGAAGGGGGTTCAGCCTGGAGAAAAGGAGGCTCAGGGGGGCCCTTCTGGCTCTGCACAACTTCCTGACAGCAGGGGACAGCCAGCGTGGTTGGGCTCTGCTGCCAGGGAACAGGGACAGGACAAGGGAAAACGGCCTCAAGCTGTGCCAGGGGAGACTCAGCTTGGACAGCAGCAGGAATTTCTGCATGGAAAGGGTGCTCAGGCCTTGGCAGGGGCTGCCCAGGGAGGTTTGGAGTTTCCATCCCTGAAAGTGTTCAAAAAACCTGCATGTGACAGTTGAGGACAGGGTTTGGAGGTGAACAGGGTGGCGGTGCTGGTTGATGGTTGAACCTGAAGACTTTGATCTTTTTCAGCTGTAACGATCCTGCGATCCTGTCAGGGGTCTGGGCCAGGCCTGAGCACTGCAGCAGTCCCCTACCTCTGAAAGTCCAGCAGCATGGTGAGATCCTCCTACAGGTACAGGATCCCAGGCTGCTCGTGATCCAGAGCCAGGATCCCTCTTACTGCTTTCTTAGAATGCCTGCATTGAAAGCCATGCTTCAGGAAGGGGCTGGAAGCAGGTCTGAATGTGCTGTTGGTAAGCCCTAGGCTGAAACAGCTGCACCTGCAGCCTCCTCTGCAGGAGCCTGAGCCCCTTGTAGCTTCAGGTCGGTCAGTGAGCAGAGCCAGCCTTGGCCTGTGCAAGCTCTGATCACACACCCTGCAGCGGTGAGGGTGTGATCCAGATCAGGAGCCCTTCCTCAAGACGACAGCACTGTAAATCGAGTTTAATAAACCTGAAGTGGGAGCTGTGTTTGATCACACACAGAACTTTTTTCAAACAGGGAGATTTTTCCCAGGGTAGAAAAGAACAGGAGCCTTCAGACTTCAATGATCCACTTTCATATTTACCAGACCAGCTCCAGCTAATCCTGGATGCAAGTCTGACTCACCCAAACAAAACACCGCTGTCTGTGCTGGAACACTCACTGAGGGAAAAAAAAATACCCTCTGCTGGATTAGAAGCTTCTGAGGAAAGCATGGAAGGCAAGAAAATTCCCAAGGACTCCACTGAGGCTACCAAATCTGCAGGGCAACACTTACATGGCACAAACCCACTGCACCTTGAGGCTGGGCTCTGCCCAAGTCTGGGGTAGTTCTGAGCAAATCTGGGCAGTTCTGCTGCTGCCCCCCCTGCTCCAGGTTCCTGTGGGGGGACACACTGGTTTGGCTGCTGCTCTTGATGAGACTGACTCCACTCTGAGGTTCTGCTGAACAAAGCTCTGATTAATTTCTGCAGAGACATCAATATTGAAAATACCATCTCCTGAAAATTAATAGAGTCTCTGAGAAGCAGGAAGTTATTCTCCCACTGCATCGCTGCCATCACTCAAAGCATGGCCTTTATCATGGAACACATGAAGGATTAATGCTGACTCTGTGGTACCAAATTAGAAACAACGTCGTGGAAATTAACTCAACTTTTGTGAAAGCTTCTGCCAGACCTAAAAGCTGAAGACACTTGAAAGTAAATATATCATGAACAATTTGGCAGTATCAGCTTCTTCACACTGACATTTAATATTGACTCAGAGAGATCAAAACCCTCCAAAAAAATCTCCATTGTCTATGAGTCTGCTCCTGTCAGAGCAGCAAGATTCAGCCTGGAATTTCTTGAATTCCCTTCTCATCAGCAGCCTTAGACAGAGTTCTCTCTCACTGAGAACTCTTGAGTTTCTCAGCTCTGTGTTTGTACACTCCTGACCCCAACCTGTTACTGCCAATGAAAAATAAACAGCAGAAAATATTGGATAACCTCCACTATTTCATGTCCCAGAAGGTTATCCCTACTCCCTTGAACAGTGAGTTCAAGGCACTTTAGTGAGGAGTTGATTATTCCCTACCTTGTCTATTTAAAATCTGCTTTTCCTCTAGGACTTAAGCACTTCAACATAAGGAATTATAAAGGATAGTTAATTGAAATAATCTGCTTTAATCACCTCCTCTGTGATTAAAACCTGCTGAAGGTGTAGCTGCTCCCTTTATGACTCAGAGACTTTGAAATCAGATTTTAAGCAGAGAGATCTGCATTTCCCCAAATTTCTGCATTTCCCCCTTTCCAGTACCTAAAGAGGACTTACCAGAAGGCTGGAGAGGGACTTTTCACAAGGTAACGTAGTGACAGCACAAGGGGCAACAGCATTAAGGGAAGGAGGACAGGGTTAGGTGGGATATTGGGAAGGAATTGTTCCCTGGCAGGGTGGGGAGGCCCTGGTACAGGGTGCCCAGAGCAACTGTGGCTGCCCCTGGATCCCTGGAAGTGTCCAAGGCCAGGCTGGACTTTGGCGCTTAGAGCAGCCTGGGACAGTGGAAGGTGTCCCTGCACATGGTAGGGGTGGCACTGGATGGATTTAAGGTCCCTCCAACCCAAACCACCCTGTGATTCTCTGAATGTACTGCACAGACACACTGAAGATTCCTGGTTTTCTCCCTGGAGAGATCTCAAGGACCTTGTTAACTGCAGGAATTTCTTGGAGAGCTCAACCACCCTCTGCAAAGCATCACTTCCAGTCTAAAGAAACAAATGAGCATTTTAAAATCCTTCCTCCACTGGCAGTTCCAGTCTCTGCAACAACCACATAAATAGAGCAGCATAAAAATGTCTAATATGACCAATTGGTAATATTCTTAATTGACTATAATAGCAAAGAGTTACAGTTCAATTACCTGCATGTAATTTCAAGTGAATCTTAATATTTTTTACCATTTTTTAAAAGCAGAAAACTGGATGCAAATTGAGTTCATAGATATACCACGTAATATAGACCTGGCACAATAAATGAGTTTGAAGAGAATATGGGTTTAGTTCTTAAATTTGTGAAGCATAACATAATGAATGCGTCTCATTTCACTTTTAAAGCAACCTGAACAACACACCATCTTTTTTGCAAGCAATTACTCCCCCCCCACTGAGACTGTGAGGACAAGAAGTTTGCAAGGACAAACACTGTGTTGGTTAGGAAAGGTCCAAGTGAAAAAGAATTACATGGACCAGCTTCATCCTTCAGCCATTTCACCTCAGCACAGGGAGAACAAAAATCCCATTGGCACTGAAAGCATTGAAGATCAGAGCCTTGGGACACAAGCAAAATGTAAGCTATATTTTTAATATATTTAATTAATCATTGCAGGAAAATGAGGTCTTGATTCCATCACTTAATCTTAGATCTCCCAACTTATACAGAGACAAGGTCCCTTTTGTGAAAATACTGAAAATACTCTTCCAGCAGTCACAGTCAAATAAATAGATAAGAAAATGAATTTCTAGGTTTGGCTTTCTCTTTTTTTTTTTTTTTTTTTTTTT
>VXBU01005743.1:10725-29602 GCA_013400315.1 Bombycilla garrulus
CCTTTCCCCACGCTCCACAGAAAGGTACAGAAGAAATGGCCAACTCTGCACAGTTGTGTCCTTCTCTTCTGTTTCACCTTCTACATCTCTGTGAAATGAATCTCATGCTAATGGCAGAAGCTGTTTTTTTTTCTTCCTAACAAACAAAGGACTTAAATGATCTCCAAATAATCAGTGATTTTTTTCTAAGAATACAAATACATGAAACAACAGCACTATAGCAACTTTTGAAGATCATGGCTGGAATTTGAATTATTCAATCAAATCTGGTGAATTACTCCCAAGCATCTATCTTCAAGTACTTTAGGAAACTCAAAGGCCAATTAGCATTTACAGCTTCTTCCACAAGAAACCTCAGTGGTGAAAAATGACTTGCCAGGATCTGGAAGTTATAAAGAAAAAAAAAATTACTAAATTAGGGTATTTGCCTCAAGAGTCAGTCCAGGAACTGGATGTACCTGTTGCCTGAGCTCACACCCCCAGCATGGCTTACACAGCAAGGGACTTGTTGGGATTGGGAGCCCTTGAACTTTTGGTTGGCTCTCCTTGGTTCTGAGTTGGCTGCTTTGTTAAAGCCAAGGGAGAACAGCAATAGGTTGCCTGGTTTAATAGGGGACATGATCCTATTTCTCTTCTCTTGTCCCAAAGACACCTCATTTGCTGTCCCCAGGGTGGACATTTGCCAGATACCTCCTGTGGTTTTCTTTTTTCTCCTACCAAGTGCGCTCTCTGCATCATAAATTGCCTTTTCCTCCCTGCTTCCTACAGATCTTGACTCACTCAGCCTTGTTTTTTCTGTCTGAGCCTTTGAGAGTTCGGATCAAGCTTTTATATACCAAAACTTCCTCAAAACCATTTGCTAAGGTAATGGATTTGGGTTTTTTATCCTATTTTACAGTCCAACACTGCAATGCACCCTCATGTGCACACACAGCAGTGCACCCTTCCCCTGGGAATTTCCAATTTCTCTGGCCCCTGGAGAAGGGAACACTTGTGTGCCACTAAATTTTGTGAAAAATGTCCTGGTTATTTGTGCTTGATTATAAACTTTGCCTTTGTAATCCATCCATTGACAAGTTGTGTTGGTGTTTTTATCACTTATTTGTATTCAGACCCCAGCACAATCTATCATTTATATGGCACACATATTTGTTAGTGATTTGAGATAAATTTTGTAATTAGAGGTTTGGGATAACAGTTCCTAGGTATTCTTAAAAAGTTTCTTTGTGAGAGAACAGCTGTAAATGGCAATTTTGCTGTGAGAGCTCTACATGTACAGACCAAATGAAATGATAAATGGGAAAGCATCAACTGTAACTCATAAAATGTAATGAGGTATTAAAAATGCAAATATTCGAGCAGTTTATAATCTGACCTGCTACAGAATTCAGCATCAGGAGCATCACAATGGTCAAACCTCACAGAGACATCTCTTAAAATCTAAAATCACATATTTTTTAATAAAGTACACAGAATAAATCAGAGCACAACTGACAGTGATTCCAGGTTGCATTTCTAAACCAACTCTTGCCATCTTTCACTTTTTTTCCTTACAAAACTTCCCAGCTACTCAGCTAACATCGTGTTTGGATCTGCATGCTCTCTGCTTATTGCATTTCCTCCACCCACATAAGATCAAAGTTTGGTTCAAGCATTTTTAGTTACAATGAGGGCACGGATCGGGACTCATTTCATGCCTGCACACCATTCTGCCTTCCCTAGTTTTTGCCAGCTTTTGTCCCTATTTTGCTCTACCTCCCTAGGATTGATTCATCACTCACTGAATCATCCCAAGGCTCAGGAGGTCCTTTTGAACTGTTCACAGATTTTTCTCTTTTAAAATGAATCTATTGACTGAGGAAGGCATAAATATGTCTTCTACAAGGCCATTTAAAGTCCCAATTCTGGTCACCTTAAAGAATAGGGGAAAATGGCACTGGTGTAACAGATCAATTGTTGCATGTGCTTTGTACCCACAGAGGAGTTTGATCTGTTTTCTTCCCCTTTTAGTGTGAATATAATCCTTGTGCAGGAGAAAAACAGAGAGATTTCCTGGCAAGAGTTCCAAACTGCCCTTTCCTTGCCCCTGCTTAATTCAGTTTGCCCTGTCAAACATTCTGTCAGGTGAGCAGATTATTAAGCAGGTACCCAGCAGTGCTCGGGGCATGCCCTTCATGTCCTTCTCACTCCACTGAGGAGTTCATTCAGCTTTGTCTTCAGCAGGATCCGAGGCTTGCATTTAAACTCTGTGCTGAAATCAATCCTACTAAATTTGGGAACAGTCCCCATAAAAAAAAACATCAGAGGAGGTCAAAGCAAGGCATTGTGAAGCAACAAACAAAAAATTAAACAGAAACAAGCCCAGTGGAGGGAAATCCCAACCTGAATTGCTTTGTCCTTTAGGACAGATTTATTTAATCTGTTTGCAATATATTAGTAGCAGTATAATGGAATCTCAAAATCAGTAAAGGCCCCCAGGATCACCAAGTCCAGCTGTCAAACAGAGCCACAACCCTGTTCACCACCAAACCCTGTCCTCAACTGTCATATGCATGTATTTTTTGAACACCTCCAGGGATGAGCACTCCAAGGCTCCTTAGGTAGCCCCTGCCAAGGCCCGAGCACCCCTTCCATGCAGAAATTCCTGCTGCTGTCCAAGCTGAGTCTCCCCTGGCACAGCTTGAGGCCATTTCCCCTTGTCCTGTCCCTGTTCCCTGGCAGCAGAGCCCAACTACCCTGGCTGTCCCCTGCTGTCAGGGAGTTGTGCAGAGCCAGAAGGGCTCCCCTGAGCCTCCTTTTCTCCAGGCTGAGCCTCTTTCCCCAGCTCCCTCAGCCTCTCCTGGGGCTCCAGCCCCTTGCCCAGCTCCGTTCCCTGCCCTGGACATGCTCCAGCCCCTCCAGGGCTCTCTGGCTGTGAGGGCCCAGCACTGGACACGGCCCTCGAGGTCCCTCAGCAGGGCCAGCCCAGGGGCCGCACCCTGCCCTGGGCCTGTGGCCACTCCATGGCTGGCACAGCCCAGAGGCCACTGGCCTCATGCTCCCCTGGGCTATGTCCAGCCATGCCCACAGGTGGAAAAGCAGTGGAATCTGCTGCCACAAGGTTCTAAGTGCTGCTGTTTCTATGTGCTTCACATTCCCAACACAGCCTCTGTGGGGGTGACAGGGCTTGGACCCACTGGGCTCTGAGTGCCCAGAGCTGCAGCCAAGCTCAATATTCCTGGACACTGCCTTGTCATCCTGGGCACTTCATAGTGGAGCCAGGCAAAAATCAGGGGAGCTGAATCCCTTTGTGAGGAGATTCCCAGAGTCTCCCTGACACAGGGTATGGATGCCTGGGTACTACCAGCTCTAAACTCTCATTCCTCACTTTGCCATTAAAATGTGTCCCAGGGAAAAGAGACCTTACAATAAATGCACTTCATTCATCAACTGCTGCAATTAGGCAGAACTCAGCAGACCTCAGGGCATTCCTTTGAAGCAGCACTGGTTCTTCCATAGGAATATTTGATGTACAAACCACATTTCCCCTCCTAAGTGATACTTCAGGCAGCACTAAAACAGTTAAACACTGGCTCTCCCTCTAGAGCTCTCACTTATTGTGACTCAGGGTTTATCTCTTTAGCCAGACAGGTCATTAATTTTCCCAGGTGTTTATTATCCACATGAAATGTCCTATTCCACTGGTATCAAGTGTTTTATATCTGTGGTTTTGCCTGTTTGAAATCAGCGAGATGACCAAAGACCTTGATATTATCCTGCCATTATTACTCAATATGACATCTCTATGCCTTGCTCCCTTGAGCGTAGTAAAAGTAGTTTTATAGTCAATTTTGTTGCCAAATAAATCAAGCCATAATCCTCTTGCCCCTCCAAAATCCATGACTTTTTTTTTTTCCTGAGGTAGTGTAGGCACAAAAGACACACTCTATGACTGCCTACTAAACTTTAGACTCCCAAAGCAGATGATGAATTGCTGCCATTTATTAGACAACTCAACTTACTATAGGTGCCAAATGACATAAAATCTTGAGATCTTGTTCTCAGACTCCTATTTGGAAGAGCATTCTCCTTTCCCAAGGACCCTGCTTTTAATGTTAAAAGCCAAGTACGAGTTTTATCCATTAACTAATGCCTGTATTTTCAGAGGAGGGCTGGGGAGCCATATGTCATAGGAAATTGGTAGTAAATCTTTCACTTTTCCTGGCACACTCTGAGAGCTTTTTTAGATACCTGTCCGCTCAGAAGAAGGAAACTGGTGCAGCAATGTAACTGTCAGCTACACACTATGGATTCCTTTTTATTTCTAATTTTTCCCCTTTTTTAAGCATCCTCCTAAATGCTGCTTTCTCTGCAATGGGGTGTCAGTCTCAGAGACTCAGTTATAGATTCATTTCACACACTTCCTTCATATTCCTGGGACTCACCTTTGTTAGCATCTCAGCAGCACCAGTGCCAAGGACAATTATGCCTTTCATGCCATCCAGCACATTCCTGCTTTGTTCACTTCTCTATTTTTTATTTGCATCTGCTAAAAATCTACTTTTCAGCCAGAGGGTCTATCTGTGTCCATCTCTTGAGCTCCCTGACAGCTTCACTCCTCAGCAGCTTTACTTTGCATCATCTTCATCTTTCCTATCCTGGGGGTTATGACATGGCTGATCTGTCAGCTTTTCCCTTTATCCAAGACATGATGGGCATTGATTTCCATGAAAAAAAAAATTAAAAAAAAATCCCTTTTCTTCCTGGACAGCCAGGAAGCAAACAGACTAAAATGTGTTACACATGCTCCTGAGGAAAAGGGCTGCTGGTAAAGAGATCAGCAGTGAGTAAGAGGGAAGTAAAAAGCAAGTGATAAAAGTAAGATGAAGGTAAGTAAAAGGACGAGAAATAAGGACCAGTAGTAAATAAAAATGGCAAAGGAAGAGTTTTGTGCTGGAAATGCTCTGGTTTGATGGGAATCTGCTTTGAGGGCACAGAAAGTGTTGGACTCTTGGTCACTCCACAGCTCAGAGCAGTGACTTCGCTCTCCATGCCCCACTTTGGTAAGACACACACCCAGGAGCCAAGGACACCATGGCAAGCAGCCAATTCAAAGACAAGTGGGCATCCGAAAGAGGAGGCAGATTCCATACAAAACTGGGGATAAATGAATGGAACTGGATGGAGAAAGCAAGGTGCAGCTGGGGCTGCAGACAATGCACCCTGCCTCAAGGAATGGGGCTCTCCAGAAGGAAGCAGCCAGACTTGGAAGGGATTTTTTCCTCAGCTACAGTCCCATCTCTCCTGCAAACCATTACTGTAACAGCAGTGGCCTGAACAGTCATTGTAGCCCTCAAACAGCTTTCATATTTTCACAAAAATCCTCTAAAACCAAACAACAGTAACTCAGCCAATGCAAGAGCAGCACTGTGCTTGTCCTCAACTGTAACTTCTGGAAACAAGGAAACCAAATGAAAGCAATATGCAAATGCAGCCTTATCTCTGCCCCTCATACCTGCACTGCACACATTTGCCTTGGTTGTATCTAGCAGGAGGTTGTATCCTCCAGTGCAGCTCTGAGCTGCTGCCACACAATTAAACCCACATCTGTTAAATTTTATAAACTCTTCGTCCTTGATAATATCACCCTTTTAACACTCTGCTTTTGTTTAACCATCTCTAAGCCCATAGACAAATCCATCTGCCACTTCATTCCTGTCAGAGGGAAGAAGATCCAGGTCCTGTTTGCAGTGATTTTTACCCTTCTCTTTAAACTTTCCAAACTACAGCTCCTTAAGGAAACCACAGCTAATCTCAGGGTAATTCAACCCAAACAACACAATAAAAACAGCTGAAGGGCCCAGAAATAATAATTTCACCCTGTCCAGCCAACAATATGAAAATCACAAATTTAATCTTCCCCTGAGAATACTGGACAGAGCAGGAAAAGGTCTAAATGAAATAGAACTGCAACATGAACAAACATGAACTGTGATAAACTGAGACCCAGAAGACATCTGAACTTGCCCCCAAATCTGGTCTTAATGAATTGACAGGTCTGACTTCCCCACATCACCTAAAAATTAACCAGCTCTGAGGACAGAGGGGAAAACACTGAGTCTGACTGATTGTTTTTAATGCTCGCATCTTGTAGCAGAGAGATGAAAAGGCATTAAAGGATGGTAGAAATTACTGATGTAAAAATTATTAATGACATAATGATTAATGTCACAGCTACTTAAATGCATAATAAAACAGATTTCTTCTGAGAACTTGCTTTCTGTGAAGAGCAGCTTTGTAAAACCAATCTAAATATTTTTGTCTCTGATTTATTACAGAGCTTTGCATAAATACTCCTCACAGAGATCTTCCAAAAGGATTCTGGAGCCTCTGCATCAACTGCTGTGAAACACAGCTTTTCATGTAGCTGGGGGTTTACCCAGATGATCAAAATCAAATGTCCTTTCTGTACTAAATCTCTTATCACTTGGGCTTCCCTCTTCTGTAGCCATGCATTGTGATACTGAAAACTGCCTGTTCACTCACCTTTTCTTAGAAAATAAAGTACCAAACACATTTCAGCCTTGTTTTCTATATTACAGTAAAGCATTCACTCTGGAAAAGGCAGAACATCTTTGGCCTAGGGATTTTTCAACAAGGGGCACACGAAGTGAGGACACGGATGCAGTACAGAGAAACAATTCTATTTAACCAGCTCTAAAATGCCAAGCACATGGTGAAGAGAAAGGTCCTGGGCAAAAGCTAACCAGTAGTTCAAGGTTTTTTTCCTTTTGCTGTTTTTCCAGTATGTATATGTATTTTTTTAATATAACAACCTTGATAAACATCTGACATAAGAAATTAAACAAATTACCTGCAATTCAGCAACTCAGGCATAACCAACTGCTGGCATTTGTGTTGTTATTAAGCAACAAAATTCAGTCACACCAAACATCTACTCTTTACTAACCTTGATAGCTCTTATTATCCAACCAAAACCAATGTCCCCAGGGGAGGCAGCTCATTTGTTTGCCCTGCAAATCCAGCTTCCAGCTGCCTGTTGTCCTAGGTTACAATGTAAAATGTGCCAGAGTGTCTGTATTCTATCTCCATCTTCATTATCTGTTGAAACAAAGGAGGGGCAATGTTTTTCTTTGCCTCCTCCCCTGGACTATCTCCTGTTAATGGGCCATTAACACCTTGCCCTATGAGTCATAGATAACTCCCTCCGGGAGCCCTTTGTGTTTAATGGGCCATTGTGAGGACCCACCCCATGACTCATACAATGACATCAGCCCATTGTGAGGATCCACCACATGACTCATAGAATTACATAATCCCATTGTGAGATGCTCCACCCAGGGGGAGGAGCCAAGCATTCCCACCTGGATATAATGTGGGAACTGGGACAGAACTGAGAGCCCTGACCCACTGGTTTCCAGAGGACAAGAGCTACCAGACCTGTCTACAGGATCACTACTTCAGCAAGACCACCTCATCTGGACTGCTGCCACGACCCTAACTAGCAGGGTATCAGGTTGTATTCTGACTCTGTCAGTGGTTTTTGTTTTCTTTGTATTACTTGCATGTATTTTACTTTTTCCTATTAAATTGTATTTCTGACTTGGAGTCTCACTGGTTTTGCTTTCAAACCAGCACACCTGTTCAGGATTTAATTGCAGACAACCAACAAGGAGACAAGGTAACTCCCATGGCTGACAAAAACAAGCTGAGGAGGTTTTTAATAGCTGCTGCCTTCCACTAACAGTCACCCCCCAAAAGTATGTGATTAACGGAGCCACAAGCATGGGAAGAGAAGGATGCACAGAGAGTTGGATTGGATAACCAGGGCTCTGACATCCATGAGAGACTTGCTACACATGAAGGATACAGATCTGCTGGATGCACCAAGGGCTGGAGCCCCTCTGCTCTGGAGCCAGGCTGGGAGAGCTGGGGGTGCTCACCTGGAGAAGAGAAGGCTCCAAGGAGAGCTCAGAGCCCCTGCCAGGGCCTAAAGGGGCTCCAGGAGAGCTGGAGAGGGACTGGGGACAAGAGATGGAGGGACAGGACACAGGGAATCACTTCCCACTGCAGGGCAGGGTTGGATGGGATATTGGGGAGAAATGGTTCCCTGGGAAGGTGGGCAGGCCCTGGCACAGGGTGCCCAGAGCAGCTGTGGGTGCCCCTGGATCCCTGGAAGTGTCCAAGGCCAGGCTGAACAGGGCTTGGAGCAGCCTGGACAGTCAAAGGTGGCCCTGCTCAGTTCTGGGAGTTGGATTTCACAGGCTTTTTTAAGGCTCCTTTTAACCCAAACCATTCCACTATTCTTAAACCAGAACTCACAGAGTTTGTGAAGTACCTGGAGCAAGGTACCCTAACCCATATATTCTTATTATTCTTAATAATATTTATTTCTTCTATAATGAAGAAGTAAAAGATAGGCTATAACCCAAGCTAAATCTTTTCTGTCTAGAATACTAGATGTGAGTAAAGATGAGAACAAGATAATGAGGCCACTTACACATCCCTACTCCTACGAGAATCCCCCAAGTAGTTAAAACAAGGGATCCTTGCAGGGAGTGGGATGGAGGTCACACCAAAGGGCAAAGGAAAGGTACAGCATGGAAAACCAGAGCAACAGGCATGAATGGGAACAACTGTGTGAGGGAAAACTTCTTTTTAAATCCTCTTAGAGTTGTTAGCACATGAAAGACAAGAGAAAATCCTCCAATTTAACTGCAGTTAAACAGGTGAAGCTGGAATAAAATCTCCATTATGACTTTAGTGGCAAGTAGCAAAGATAAATGGAGAGAAAACAGTGCCTTGCTGTGGATCTCTAATTGGAGTCTCTAGTTTTTCCAAATAAGTGGCACATATGACTTCTCCCAGCAGGAGAATATGTGTCAATAATGTAATATTTTAGGCCACTAAACCCTCCAGTGATCAGAAAGAACACTGCAAAGGCTTTAGCAGTGCAGCAAAGGACAAGCACAAGTAGTCAGGGGCTGCAGACTGAGGATATATGATATCTTGACATAACAAAGAATTGGCTCCAAGCAAGGCAAAAATCCCAGGACATCAAGTGGGAATGGTACTGACGTGACCCCGATCCTGGAGAAGGGCCACAGTCATGGCCTTCAGCAACAGCAAAACAAGAGGTCTTGTTCTGAGCATTCTGAAATGCTCTAACCCACGAGCAATTCCATATTTTCCACTGAAACAGCTACAAAAAGCACCTCAGGAAGAGCTGGAAGCTGTATCCAGGGCCTCAGGGTTGAGAGACAATAAAAGCTGTTTAATGTTTTCTCTCCTGAGCTTCATCTCACACCTCTGGAGGTGAAGAGCGACCTGTGGACAGGGAGAGAGACTGGCACAGGGCACATAGCGAGGGGAAAACCTTAATACTTTTCTTTAATTGCAGCATGAGAAGATGGTTCAGTATGAACAGAAAGTATTTCCTGTTCTCTGTGGTACTTATAAGGGGAAAAAGAAACTCAAATTCCTTTTAAAGCAGAATACATACAGATTACCTCAACTCCAGGAGCTTCTGCTCTTGCCCAGCAGCCCAGTCTCATGTTTTTATTTGACTATCACTTGTGCCATCAAGTCAGAGATGTATTCGGCACACTTCATAAAACAAATACAAGTGAAAACAAACACCTTTATCTCAACAGAGATGACCATCTTCTCCCTGTGGGGTTATTGAATTGGCCTACGTATCATTCTCACTCTTCTAGAATCTGTCATAACATTCCCAGAAATTTTTCCATTAACTTCCATGGAAATTGAGTTGCCTTCTTGGTTTTGGAGATTCTGTGTTCTCTGACTCAAATTGTTTCTGAAATGAATAAAAGCCTTTTTTGTATACAGGGAAAAGAATATTCTAAATGCAATACTATTTTTTCTTATTTTGTTTTTTTTATTAAATCAAAAGATTTTTCACCTTTTAAATCTACCTTCAGCTCAGCTTAACAAGAGCATTAACTTTGCTTCTGCCAGGCCTTAGTAATGATTTAATTCCTGCAATATCCAGATCTGATTATCAGCAAAGATGAAGGACATTGCCTCCATATTTTCCTGCTCTTTTCAGGGGTTTAGTCTATTAAAGCCCTGAACATGACAGAGCATAAAAGACTGCCAAGTGTCTGTAAACAAGAGCAGCAAATACATCATCCCAAAGTGAACAGGCAGGGAATAAAGGACGGGAATGGACCTCTCAGGGCTCCCTGTGCTTTCCCCAGCCACCACTCACCAATCATTGCTTAAACACTTGCTCCATTTGCCAAGCCATTTATTAAAGCACAGGAACATCTCCTGTGCCTGTGCTTTCCCCAGATCCTCTATTAGTTGCAATTAACCTCTTTTACCTCTGGAAGTTCAATTCCCACCTCTGCTCCAGCCACTGTCCTGCTGCCTGAACAATACTGGACTTGATCATTAGCTTTTGCAGCTGCCTTAAATCTTGTTCCACCTCTCATGTGCAGTTCCACCTCTCATGAGCACTGTCCCAGGCTGCTCCAAGCCCCATCCAGCCTGGCCTTGGGCTCTTCCAGGGATCCAGGGATCCAGGGACAGCCACAGCTGCTCTGGGCACCCTGTGCCAGAGCCTCTCCACCCTCACAGGAAGGATTTCTTCCCAGTATCTCACCTGAATTTCCCCTCTTTCAGTTGGTATCCATTGCTCCTTGCCCTATTACTCCAGTTCCTGAGGAAGAGCCCTCTCCAAGTGGTTTTATCAATAATTCCTCATGTGAGAACATTCTTTCTGAAATACAGCAGATGTGTGGGTGGACAAAAGTGCCTATGAACTATGCTAGGGACACTTCCACTTACATTTGCCTCTTTCCACTCCTGAATCCTGAACTGCTCCGATTGTCCTCCCTAAATGCACAGGGCTGAAATCTCTCTTCCATTTGCTTTGGAGATCAACATTTCCCAACACCAAAAAAATACCACTGATAGATTTCCTCTTCAGTTTCCTGTAGGCTTCCCTTGCACTGACCAGTCTTTTGGGGTGGCTGTCCTTGCAGATGCCTGGAAACTTCCCTTCTTCTCTTTAGACTGCAAGTTAGAAACAGATTTTCATCTGTGACCTAAGGAGACTCTTGTCCCTTCCACATCCAGCTTGATTTGATCCCTTTGGCTCAAATCTGAATTCGCCCCTGTCCTTGGCTGCTGTGAATGCAGCCCACAGAAAGAGAAGACACTCCTATTTTTAGATGAAAGCAAAACAAAAATAAAAAAGACCCCGGGAGTACTTTGTTCATGGCTTCCCATGTTTCTGCTTTGCTTTCTCTGCTCTAACAGAAGCTGAGGAGTTTCAGACATGAACTACTGGAGGCTGGGATTTGGGAGTAGAGAGCTTTGGAGAACTTTGTTCAAAAGAATTTGCTCTTTCCATTGTATCCTTTTAATTCAAGCAAAGTGATTAAGCACAGACACACTGTGTCAAAGAAATTTGCTCTATCTAATGCTCTCCATGCAGCAAAATAGAAAGCAAATCAATGATTCAAATATAAATACAGGAAATATAAGGCTTAAGGGCAAATACTTAATACCACAAATTTCAGGAATCCCCATGGCAAACAGAACCAAATTTCCCAAAGAAAGTGAGAGAAGAGGGGGAGAAATTAACCTGGGTAGAGTTTGCTGACCCAAAAGAAAGGCATCAGCTCCCAGCCCACAGCCCAGGGTTTGAATATGCTGATTGCAAGGGACGCAAAATCCTGTGAGGAAGGAAACTTGATGAACTGAAATTAGCAGCAATCTAAAAGAAATTCCATGAAAAAAATAACACAGATGACACACAGCCCTTAAGCCTTAGGATGGGACACCACAACTCCTGTTTTATCAGCCACAATGGTGCCTTCAAGGACCTCTACTAGACCAGGTTACTCAAAAACTCATCCAAACTTTGGCATCCCTAGTGCATAAAAAATGAAATGCAAAAGTGGAGTGTTTACGGACTTTCCCAATCATTGATGAAATATCAAAAGAGAGAAATAAAACTTCTCAAGTCAATTCCTGACAGCATTCACACAAAAAATTAGCGTTAACCTCAGTCTCCCAAACTTGCCTATCCAAAATATCAGATCTGAATTTCACCATTCAAATTAAAACTCAATTACTGCAATTGTTAACCATAAACAAGTGTAACATGATAAATCACATGTGAGATGTTTGCTGATTAGAATCTGTGATAATAAGTCTCCATTAATTTGAAGTCTACTTTTGTTCATTCTTAAAGATGATAATTGAAAGTGGTTTTATCTCCTCTTTATGAGGGAAAAAAAAAAAAAAAGAAGGAAAAAAAGCACTGTGCCAAATGCAGCTTCTCCTTCACTGAAGCTATTTCCTGAGAGAAACCTGGAGTTTCTCTCCTTGGTTTCAGGCATCTAAAATGAAATAAAATACACTTTTAAAACTTAATGACTGTGCTATTGTAACACTCATTGTCATTCTCCCACTTTGCCAACATGTGTGGGAGAAACTTTGAAACACAGATTGTTAAACAGAAAAATTAAGGTTTATGTTCTTCTTCAGTTAATGACAGTATTATTTCTATTCCATCATAGTTTTCCCACAGTTCCCCTGGCATAATGACGTGTTTTGCGTGTTCTGGTAAGACATTTGTTCTAAGATTTTTTCTCCAGGAGTTTCTTTACAAGCATTTCTGCAAGGCAGACAGGGTTATGGGGCTGGCAAGCAGAGGAGGAATGTAGGGTATCAATCCTACAGCAAAGCTGGAAATGGAAGCATTTAAAAGAACAATAAATCTTGCAAGGAAACTGAAAATTATACTACAGCTAAATTATATTTTTACCTCTGGGTAAAAATATATCTCTGCACTGGGTTACAGAAGCTACCAGGAGTAACCCAACCTTTCCCTGCTGGCATGACCTCAAGTAACCAAAATCTTGGGAGCAGAGCCAAGCAACCAGCTTTAAAAAGAATACAGAAGTGATCTCTCTGTTGGAACGCAGGGGGTTCCTATGATGCCTCTGGCCAACCCAAAACCTGGTCAGGAGGCTTTTCAGCCTTGCCAGAGGTGTCAGGGACCCTGGAATTATACTAAAAATGCCTGTAACTCTGATTCTAACCCATGGAACAGGTTGTCAACTTTGTATGAGAAATTTCAAGTTACAAAAACTTAGATAGAGAAATAGTAGTAGTTATAAGTAAAAAGAAAAGAACTTGAGTGTATGTACAGGGGGGTTGGAGATCTGTACAGGGGGGTCTGAGGTACAAGATAGAGAATTTTTACACGTGGCATGTTATCTTTTGTTCTTCTTCATAACCTCCATCTTCTTGGTGATGCTGGCACTTTTGGATTGGTTTGACACAGATCTGGACATGGTGATGTGAGGGGCACGGATTGGTAATTAATTATAAACATTAAATACATAGTTTTTAGTATAAAAGATTACAGCTCACCCGGGGCGGGCACAGTGTGTCTCTGGATGCATTCTGTGTCAACCCTGGCAGGGCAGAGAAATCCACTTTTGATAAGGAACTAATAAACTGCCTTGAGAACACGAACAAATGACTCCAGACTGCTCCTTCAGCAGCACAGGCTGGAAACCTGGACTTTTCTGTACATTGTGGGGTCTCCCAGGGCCAAGGAGATCCCCACACTCTTCTATCTCCCACTAGGGTGAACAAGTTCTTTTTACCTCCTATGGCTTTTCCTTCCATACAATTTTTCTTTCGTCCTTAAATCCACATCTTTTCTCCTGATTAGTTCCAACCTGGTGCAGGCAGGCAGTGCACAAAGAAGGCAGTGCACAAAGGTACAGTGACCTCACTGGAAGGAGCAAACCCAAAAAGCTCTTGCTGGTTGTGCTTCTCAAAGGCTTGGAGTCTAATTCCCCTAGTCTCAAGATCTACAGCTCTCACCAGGTTCCTTAAATCAGTCCCACAAAGGGGTGCCCTCAACCTGGCTGTTCCCTGAAGGGTTTGGGAATTGTTTCTGAATGTTTCCATGGAAAACTCCTGGGATTCTCTAATTAGTGCTCTGCTCCTTGGGTCATGCTCATCTGAAAAGCCAATCACCTGTTCCCAGAGTATCCTGGCTTTGGATTCAGTGCTCTTGGTGCTACATGACAGCTCTGCAAAAAATAGTAATGATCAGGTGGTGAAAAATTGTTCCCTGTTAAGCTCTTTGAGGCATCTAGAACAACGGCTGCCTCTCCACGTTTACACAGCAGTTTGCATTTGGAGATTTCACTTATTTACCACTTTTTGCAGCACAACCAGCTTATTCATGAAATTTTAATCACTTCCAACATGACTCCAATTGCTTTTTGTCATGCTAAACCCTGCCTTATTTCCTCCACACCACACACTTGCTGTGCATCCTTCTCCTTGCATCAAAGCAAGCCCCAGTTGTGTGTTACACCTCCAAGCACCCACTCCAGGGCTTCTCCTCTGCAGGAGCTGTGCCTGTACCTTCCATCTGAATTTTGAGTTGGGATAGGATTTAACTCTCGACTGCACAGACAGTCTGGACAAGCTGAAACCAGAATAATAAATCAAGGTGGCAGTACCACCTTTGCTGCTTTTCTCCTCCCACCAAGGCCATCCTTCTTCAAAATGAATAACAAGACATTCAGTAGGGCTAAAGCTGCCAAAATCTCTCTTTTCTTTTTGTGACCCAAGCTATTAGTAAAAGAAGGTACATAAAGAGGAGGCTGAAGGAAAGATTGATGACTCTATGAGGAAAGAAGCAGAGATGGTATCAGAGACCCCAGTAAAGCTCTGGCTGAGCCACTGCACCACAAGAAACAACATAACAAGGCAAAATCATGAAATACTCCTGTTTTCTGCTAGTTTTCCCCTCTTCAAGAATGCAACATCAATCCAAGTATTACCAGCTTCTTAAAGGACTAAAAATCATCAGGTGAGAGGAACTCCACATATCCATGTCACCTCCACCCATCCAAGCAGTCACTCCCAGAATTTCCCAGTTACTGAACTAAATGCAGACAATTCTGTTCTACTCTTGGCAGTGAGGACTGAGGCACCCACCCCTTCTGCAGCTTCTAGAGCCTCCAGAAATGACATTTTCTTTGAATGCTATATTAAAAAAACACTATTATTTCAAGTCTCAATCTTACACACTCCTACTAGAAATTAGAGGGTATAAAAGCAATAGCTTGTAAAATATTAACATGAAAGATATGTTTTATCAGGAGCTGACTGGTTTGCTGATAAACTGACTCCTGTAACCAAAATAATGGAATCTCCCTGTGGCCTCTCAGCACTGCAGACAGTAAGAACCCTTCTAAAAGCAGACAATTCAAATAATCGAATATTCATTTTGCCTGCTCTGATTTTGTCAGAAAACCACACAAATGTAATCAAAACACCAGGATTTCCCTTGTGAACTGGGTGGATATAATACGAGCTTATGAGCAAGCTGTGACTCTGGAATCTCCTGATTTTTTAAATAAAATGAACGAATTCAATGAATTAAACTTGCTTTAGTATTAACCAGGCTTTTAGGCTGGGTGTTCCTACACACTGATAATGAAAGCACCTCAGGGAGTGAGCAAATGGCACTGCCTGTGCAGAGGCCATGAGACACCAACATCCAGCAAACTTCCAAGGTCATCAGGGTGACAATTTTTACTTCAACACTTGCCAAGGATAATCTTTAAAATGCATTCACAACATTAATTTTAAGCAAGGCTGCCTCAATAATAGAGTGGCCAGAAACAAGTTGAGCTGTCGAAGTTGAAATAATAATCACTAATTCTAAAGCTGCAGTCATTTCTGCTTGGAGCATGGCTGGAATTACACAGATTCTTTTCTTAACAGTGACTCAGCTTCACCATCTCAAATTTCCACAATGACCTGCTGAACTTTCAAATATGGGATAAAGGGAGTGTGCTCTTAATGCCAGCTGCTCCTGTGGTTGATGCTGGAATCTGTTGCATCAGCACTGTTTGGCCACTTGAACAAAATAATGTGCAGGTGTTTTTTCAGGAAAGGTCAATTTAACATCTGGCTTCAGCCCTGCTTTCAAATCATCAATATAATGTGGATGGAAAGTTGCCAGTGCACAAAGTCCCATTTGGGCTTTTTTGGGGAAAATATTTTGTGGCTGATTTAGCCTTAACAGAAATAACAATTAGAGCAAAGCTTGACTGTCTATCCATGAATCCAGGAGATGTAATGCTGTGGCAGGGGTTGGAATGGGATGGGCTTTAAAGTCCTTTCCAACCCAAAACATTCTGGGATTCTGTGGTCACAAATGTACTCCAAGCTGCCTTTCCTGTGTCAATTCACTTTAAAGAGCTTCAAATGGGTGCACTGAGCTGCAGGAACACCAGGCACAAATCAATGCTCAGGACTCTTAAAAGCCTGTCTCCTTTTTGAAGTGAAGCAAATCAAGCCATGCAAATCAGAAGTTGGAATAACGTTTGTCAAAGGCTCACCTTGGGGAAATACAGGAGTTGTGCAGCTGGAATGCAGGATCCTGATGCCACAAGAAAGATTAGGGCCAGGAAAGGTCTTTTCTTAAAGCAGATTATCAATACACCATTCAACACAGCCTTAGCAAAGCTGCTCTAAAGCCTAACACTAAACCAACCTGAAGAAAAATTGCCTGGAAAGGAACAAATGGTGCAAGCAGCCCTTCTCCATTAGTTTTCCAGGGAAGCCTGTACAGAGAATGAAGTGCAGTCACTCTCCAGCAGTCACTGCTGCACTGAAGGGACCTATTACAGCATCTCCACACCCTGAAAACAGGAGGGAATGCTGTTTCTTCAGAGTCTGTACTCCATGGTTCATTTCATTCTCAACAGAGAGTCCCCAAATTACACCATTCCTATTTTCAAGGAGATCACTAAATACACTCAGGACACTTGTAATTAAATTTAGGAATAACATAAAATATCTTTAGTGCTTGTGCTTACAAATGTTTTCTTTTATGACAAAAAGAACAAATATTAGTTCATTGAAGTATTTTCTGTTCAGGTACACTCAAAGCCCACAAGAGTCCAAGCTGAGCTAAATGAAAAAAAAAGATGTCTGCATTCTGTACTTAACCCTGGCAGGGAGGCTTCAGGCAACCCCGATTTCCCCCCATAAAAATGAGCCAGCCTTAGTTATGCCCAATAAAGTGCTCATTCTCGCCAGCCAGGGACATTTAAAGTCACCTGAAGGCTTTGTCCAGAGATGTCCCCAATTGCAAAAACATTGCAACTTTCCAGGAGCAAAGAATGAAAATGCTCCCGTTTGTAGTACGCTTGTGTACCGCCCTACTAAGGCTCAGGTGCCTACCAGCAGTAGGAGGAGGGAGGAAAACCTGAAATTCCCTTTCAGAACCAGGCAGAGCTCACACCTGTGTTTCATAAAGACACGATTTGATTCCTGACTCCTGCTGCCCACAGCTCCATCTCTTCCCTTGCCTGGGCACACAAAGAGCTCAGCACTCACACTGGAAGAGCAAAAACTGAGACCCCTGTGTGTCCTGGAGATGATCAATGCTCCTTTAGAAGATTTGCTATGAAGCACAAGTCAGGCTCTCCAGGAAGAGCATGAGAGTTTGATATTTTCTCTTAAGACAGAGCTGCTCCTGAGTTATCAGAATATCAGAACTCCCAGCCCCAAAATGCAAAAGGGGCTCAGTTCCCTGTTTTCCTTGAAGGCATAACTCCCAGTCCTTTGCCAGGGAAGCCACCTCCAATGCAACGATGTCTTTATGACTATAAAGCAAAATCTACTCAGGAAAGCAAAAGGGAATGGAAGAGGATTTAAAGGAAATATAGCAAACCTCCTCCTTCAGTTTGTCCATGGGTGGGTTTCATGAGGCCAGGTGTTTGATTACCTGTTCTGTTTTGCTGTGCATTAAAAACTCTGGAAAACACATAAACGTTCTGATTTTAAAAAATCAGAACCTTCAAGAATTAGTTACTCGAAGGCTACCAGTTCAAGTTAAGATGTCCCTCAGATGGAGACTCAAAATACCCCAACAGCCAAGAGTTTTCATTTCATTCCTTGCAAGACTTATGATGAAAGAAACAAGACTGATTTTTCTTATCCTGGCAGGGAAAGAGCCTAGCTGTATCCTGAACTACTCCCTCAGTCCTAAAGTGGGTGTGACAATCTCCAAAATGCAAACTGTTCATGTTACAGAGATTGCAGCTTTCCAAAAGCAAAGGTGCTAATAAATGCATGTATTTCACAGAGGAACAAGCAAAAAGGATGGCAAACAGTCAACAGCTGACAAGGACCCCAAAGTTTCCAATAGCCTTTCTGCTGTCACTGCATTTTAACCAGCCAGTGCCTATTTTGAAGCAGGAAAGTAAACAGGTTCATCCAAGGATCTGAAATATTCCTGTTCTTTTCCCAGATTCCTCACTTGAACAAAGTGTTCTGACAGAAAAGAGTCTTCTTTGTCAGAAACACTGGACTATGCTTTCCAGCAAACCCAACACAATTTTATCAAACACTGACAGTGTCATGGGTTTATTTACGAAATTTCGCTTCCCGGTCAGGGAACCAAGAATGTCATGGTTTGACACCAGCCAAAGGCTAGTGCACCCATGAAAATATATTTTTCTCAATTTCTACTGTGAGGTAGGACCAAAAAAGGAGCACAATCACCCAACTTAAAGCATAGAGAAGAAACTTTATTAACTAACACTAAAAAGAAGAATAAAAAAAAACAGAAACCAGAAGGAAACTTTCAAAACACCCATCCTCCCCCCACCTACGGTTCACTCTCCCACCAAAACCACATGAAAAGACAAAACCTAGGATTTTCAGTCAATCCACCCCTTGAACAATCATTTTCCCAACCCAACAGGAAGAGTGGAGTCCCTCCTGCTTTGCCATAGATCCCCCACAAGAATACCAGTCCTCTTGTGGCCACACAGTTCACAAATGGCTC
>VXBU01005743.1:43948-58958 GCA_013400315.1 Bombycilla garrulus
CATTTCCTTCTAATTAAAATGGAAAACTAAAAAAAAAAAAAAAGGTGAGCAAGCAGCAGATGCAGCAGAGCTCCAGCTGTCACGCCACCAGAGGACACTATCATGTCATTTCCCAGTAGGAGGAAAATAGTATTTGCTTTAATGCCAGTAATTCAGATTTAGATGGACAGATCAACTCTTTACAGAATCACAGAATGGTTTCAGCTGGAAGGGAACATCTTTAAAGTTCATGTTGCACCCCCTGCCATGGACAGGGACACACAGGCTGCTCCAAGTCCCAGTGTCAAGCCTGGCCTTGGGCACTGCCAGGGATCCAGGGGCAGCCACAGCTGCTCTGGGAACCCTGTGCCAGGGCCTGCCCACCCTGCCAGGGAACAATTCCTTCCCAATATCCCATCCAGCCCTGCCCTCTGGCAATGGGAAACCATTCCCTGTGTCCTGGCACTGCATACCTTGGAAACAATCTCTCTCCATGTTTCTTGTCAGCTCCTTCAGGCACTGCAAAGCCACAGCTGGGTCACCCCAGAGCTTCTCCTCTCCAGGCTGAACAATCCCAGCTGCCCCAGCCTTTTCTCCCAGCAGAGCTGCTCCATCCCTCTGACCACCTCTCCATGTCTAAGTTCCATGCACAGCCATTAAATGTGAGAAACTGTGCCCATATTAACAGAACATCTGAGAATTGTCTGAGGCTTTACATCACACACCACAAAACAATCCCAAATAATGTCAAATGAGGATCCTGAGGATAACAGCAGCAAACCCCAGCCTGCCTGCAAAGCCAGTGCTGCTGGCCAAGCACTGCCCTGTCTAGAGCCTCACCCACAGCAGTTCCAGAAGAACCAGCTCTGCCCACACTCTTCACAAACCAAGCAGCACCTCCTGCCTCGAGCCATCTCCCTGAACCCAGGGGAGCTCCTGGAGAACATCACAGTGATGAGCTCAAAACCAGGGAGCAACATCTGACTGATGCTGAGCACTGAGTGCCCACAAAGCCATGCCCACACCTGATCCATTACTGACCTTTAACAGGCCACAGAAGAAGAATGACAAGTAGTTATCACATGATATGGGAGTACTGCTGTTAATGCTGGAAGATGAAAATGTATTTAACCTTTTATAGTCACAAAATCCAAAGTAAGAAATCTACTTGCACTGGTTTGATCTGTTGATGCTGGTAGATCTGTAAAATGTGCAGAATCAGATTGACTTGTTCTTATTTTCTATACATTTACATCAATTTATACCTGGCCTACATAACAAAAATGAGACCTGCACAACTTCTCTAATGCAAAAGCACCTTGTGTAAAGCAGGAAGAGAGTTTCACATTCTGGAATGCAGGATATGTTTTAGAGAGTCAGTCCTGAGATGAGCAGCTGAGAGAGATGGGAAAGGGGCTCAGCCTGGAGAAAAGGAGCTCAGAGGGGCCCTTGTGGCTCTGCACAACTCCCTGACAGGAGGGGACAGCCGGGGGGGTCGGGCTCTGCTGCCAGGGAACAGGGACAGAACAGAGGGAAATGGCCTCAAGCTGTGCCAGGGGAGGCTCAGCTTGGACAGCAGCAGGAATTTCTGCAGGGAAAGGGTGCTCAGGCCTTGGCAGGGGCTGCCCAGGGAGGTTTGGAGTGCCCATGCCTGGAGGTGTCCAAGGAAGGGCTGGAGGTGGCACTGAGTGCTCTGGGCTAGAGACAAGGTGGGGATTGAGCACAGCTTGGACTCCATGGGCTGGGAGGGCTTTTCCAGCCTAAATAATTCCAGGATTCTGTGTTTGCCTCCAGATTAAAATCGTGCAGCCAAACTAACATGAAATAAATTATATAAGCGTGGAGGAACAGGACATGGAATTATGAGTTTTTCTGCTCCAACCAAATAGTTCACAAATTAACACTTTCTGCTCTTTCTGAGTGTGCTAAAATACACAAACAGATGTCCCAAAACACTTAAACTGTGCCTTTGAGGGCTGTGCTGGAACAGGTCAGCACCCATGGTGACAGTGAGATGGAAAGCTCCTCTGACAGATACAGGCATGCTTTTTAAAGCCGTAATTTGGTTTAATACAATCGTTTTTTGAAGGTGTAGGCTTTGCTCATGCTCTGCAGATCTGGTGTGTGGCACTTCTCTCAGTAAGTGGAGTGCACACCTTAAGTGATCCAGGTTATACGAACTCACAGAAGGAATATTCCAATCACTATTTTACACATCATCTTGGGTGGCTTAAGATTCCCAATTTCCCTTGTTAAGCTCCAGAGAGCTCTCTGAATTGTTGAGTTCATAGGAAATTGTTCTTAGGTCAGCTACAAAGGTGGGCTATGGCCGAGCATTCTGAATTAGAAAAACTTAACAAAAAATAATTATCACTTCTGCGTGTTCTCTAACAGTGTGAACATCTGAGACCAAATCACCTTTCCTAAGCTAAAACCACTCTTCCTGGCTTAACTCACAGCTATCAGTGCACTGTGCCCATTTCAGTTGTGACTCTCATCACAAGAAGTGAAGTCCCTTCCCTTCCCTTCCCTTCCCTTCCCTTCCCTTCCCTTCCCCTCCTGAGAGCAAAATTATGTATATTCATTCCAAAATCTAGACTAACAGGGAAGATTTGAAAAAACTGGGAAGTGGAGATAAGAATATGTTCTTAGCTGTAATAAGAAACAAAGCAGGAAAACAAAGAAACAAAACAGGAAAATCATTCCTCATGAGATGTGCAAGGCACTTTCCTGGTGTTATGGCATTAGAAGGTCATTGTCTGCTCTAGAAGAGAAAGCAGAGATCGATCACACAGGCCATGGCTCTTGAATAGTTTTTAATTCTTAAGACCAGCAAGGAAAAACCTTGGATGGATTTGTGCCCTGTGCCCTTTCCTTGTGCAGGCAGTAAATACAAAAACTGCATCTCCTGCTGTGCTGCCCTGGTGGTAACAAACTGACAGGCCTCTGACACTTTATGGAGCTGTCAGTGGGCTTCTTCCACACATCAGAGGCCCAAGCAATCTTGTCTCATAGAGAACACTGAACCATCCGAAACCTCTGCCAAATATCAGCAAAAATGCCTTTTCTCAGTACCCTTTGAAAAGGGTTGATATAGAGACTGACCACCCTGGCCTGCAATTATTCAGGGTTGCACTTGACAGGACCTGACAGAATCTCAGGCTAATCTCAGAGCCATGCAATATTTGTAAAGCTGAAAAGACTCCACACAAAAATTATGTGAAAATCGTTGAAATCAACAGTTTTGTTAATTTAGATTCAGGCTGACATGAAGCTCTGCCTCACAGGTGAACACATCTTACCTGGGTGGGCTGATACCCAATATGCTCAAAGGTGTGTACCAAGGGTAGGTGCAGTTATGGTGTCATTGTTCAGGCCTGTAGCATGGGCCAGGACTACAAAGACTACTGTGGAACTGGAAGACTGCATCAGTGCCAGGAAAAAGAAGGGAAAAACAACCTCTGTTTCCTCCAGGTGACTGCAAAGTGCATTCACAGAGGAGAATGTTCACTCCTGGCTCCCCACAGCACCAAGAGGTGACAGGACTCACCTCAAGCACACACACAAAGGCTGAAACCCAGAATTTCTCCCTTGTGTTTTCCCTTTCCCATGTGATTTCAGATGTTAATGCCTTTTTCATATTCTTAAAACACCATGTGTTGCACTGAACACATTTAAAAGCAGGCTGGGGTACAGAATCCCATGGAGAGATCAAACACTGCCTTTAATGGACTTAATGCATTAAAAGTGCCCTGGTTATGAGCAGCACGATGTTACATCCATGCTGTTCCCCCCACAACATGGAACAGTTTGAGTTTAGAGTGTTTTGTAGCAAAAAAAACCAACCAGCCAGAAATGCCAAGCCCAAATCAATCTCGGGGAATATTTTCTTCAGTCTCATTACTACAAATTGAAAGCATTTCCAATTCCCGGATCTCCAAAGAGAGTTTTGGGGGTGTTTTTATGCATATTTTTTAAAATCTCTATCAGAGAAGGACATAAAGCTGCTCTGCACAAGGTACTCTGATGTAAAAGGAGGTCAAGCTCCAGCAGCAACACGATTTTTATTGGCTTCAGTGTGCAGATAGTCCTGTGAGTGCCACAAAAATCCTTAAAATGCAAACAGAGGCAGGCTTTTTGTTGTAAAAGACACTCTATTCCAAGTCTTCCTCAGAATACCCAGGACGTGAGGATTTAATATGTGATATCCAATAAATTAGCAACAGAACAGGAATTTTTCACAGAACAATTTGCATTTTTGTAGCACAAATAATAAAATTCATTATTTTTCTATAATGGCTGGGACAGCCCAGACAATCCCTTTGATTTCATCAATTTTTGAGCACAACAAATAAAAAAAAATATATAGAAAATGTAAAATCTGTCACCTCAAGCTAGATGCTGTGCCAGAGACAGGCAGGGCTTCTTTTCTGGCTCTGTAAGGCAGGAAACCCTCCGGTAGATGCTATCACCCATCCCAAAGCCTGACTTCCTCACATGCTAATTTACTAAACCTGACAGAATACACTTGTCAGCTTCGTTTCACCAGATGCTACCTGACAATTCCCACATGGAATTGGGAAACTGCATCCTGAAGGGGTTGTAAAAACACAAAAAAATTATGAAGAACTTGTCAAGTCAAATCATGCAGACCTAGAGCTCACAAAGGAATAAGGGTGCATTGATTAAATCAGCTTTAGCTTCCATGATAACTGAGGCAGTCACTGAGCCACTGCCCCTGTCAGGGGAGGGAAAATGTGCTTCCATGCTCTTGGAATACCTGGAAAGACTAGGCAATGCAGAAAGCCAAAAAAACCCTTACCCTTCAAACACTGCTCCCTCCACTTAAAAGTGAAAAAATAAGAAATCTATATTTTCAATTGAGGTACATCCTCCAGCAATATTCTGGACTGTTCCTAATGTAAGGTTAGAAAAGAGTGAGGAATGTTAATAATTTCTAATAATTCTGTCAGATACACAGTTTCAACAGAAACTACTTCCATTCCTTAGGAATTATCGCCAGAATAGCTTTAGTTCCTCTTTAAACAGCTGGTGCTGAAGAGATTGACAACTTCCATTGTGCAAAACCAGATTTTTACCTTCAAAAATACAAATATTCTCACTAATGTCAGTGCTTCATAAAATTTACACTGCTTACATGGATGCTTAAGATTGTAGTTCAACATGCAGCAGGGTGGGGAAGGGAATCTCTTGATTTCCTCTTACACTGATTTAGAGGAATCATTAAATGTGTGAGAGAAAAAGGCCTAAGCAGTGACTGTTCCTCTGAGTCACCAGCAAGAAAACAAGTATCACTGAGATAAAAATTCCTCTTTTTTAAGCCTGGCAAGAAGTCCTGGCTATGCACCAGCTGTTCATGAAAATCAAGAGACTGAATATTTTCTGCTACAGGCAGGAGAAATTAACAGTGCCAAAATAGGAAAAGAACTGGAGCTTCTCATGAGCAGGAAAATGACAGAAGGAAGAAAAGCAGGACAGGTGGAAATGGACTTTGGACAAGGGTAGGAGTGACTGGAAAAGGGGGAATGGATCCCCACTGCCAGAGGGCAGGGCTGGATGGGATATTGGGAAGGAATTGTTCACTGAGATGATGGGCAGGCCCTGGCACAGGGTGTCCAGAGAAGCTGTGGCTGCCCCTGGATTCCTGGAAGTGCCCAAGGCCAGGCTGGACAGGACCTGGAGCAGCCTGGGACACTGGAAGGTGTCCCTGCCCATGGCAGCGGGTTGCAATGGGTGGGATTTAAGGTTCTTTCGAAACTAAACCATTCTGGGATTTTGTGATTTGCTGAAAATGGAGTCTGAGATCCCAAGTCCTGTGTAACTACTTTCTCAGCATAGAATCTCAAACCTGTGTGGTGCCTACAAAGGGCTTTTCCCAAAGGGAAGAAGGGCTGGCTAAAGCTCCCAGGCAGGGTGTCCTTTCACTTCCCCTCTGGGAACAGTTGGGAGATGAGACCCAGTCCTGCTGGGTTTGTGCCTCCAGGGGATATGTGTGCCTGAGTGATAACTCAGTAAGACCCCATACACAGCAAAAAGGAAGAGATATTCCAAAGGAAAATGTGGGGTTTTTCTTTCTTTTTTTTTTTTTTAATTTTCCTAAGGATGGGTAAAGAACATAGGATCAAAGTGTTTCTTTACAAACAGTAGGAAAAGCTCTGCTGAAATCTTCTCATCTCCAGTTAAATGAAGAAGATGCTTCCCCAGAATGGTCTTGAAAAGTTTTTGTTTCAACTCACAAGCTATGGTTTATCCCCAGGTCCAATGTTTCACATCTTTGGCGTGTTATTCAATTTATTTTAAACATGCAGGTCAATCCTGAAATGAAAACTGGTACTTCTCATGTCTGTAATTTTCATTTAAGAGATGCTAATACTAAATGTTCTCAAATTTCCTTTGGTTAATACAAAAATAAAAAAGTATTTGATTACCTAATCAAATCCAGCTTTTAAAATGAAAACCAAAATTTGACATGATATTTTTAAAATACTTTTGGTCCATCCATTTCTACTATCAGTTAATAGAATTCCCAGCTCTGTGAACGAAGACCAGCTTATTCATCTGGAAGTCAAGAAATTGGATCAAATATAATTTTATTTTTTAAATATAAGCAGAAGAAGAACAGGAGAAAAAAAATCTTTTGCTGTAATTTTTCACAATTATGTCAGGAGATGTTTCTTTGCAGCTGGAATGTTTCCATGGGTAGGGAAGTAGGTGATTGTATGTGGAAGGAAAAGTAAGAGAACACAACCTTCTGTAATGTGACTTAAAAGAAAAAAAAAAACCTGAAGATAATAATTAGTTTTCTTTCTGAAATAAGACAAAAATTAAAAGATTTTGAGCATTTCTAAGGTCTGCTTTGTCTACAAACTTCTGTGGGTTCAGTACTACATCCACAAGAGGGAATACACAGATTTTTTTTATTTTTTTTTTTCAGTGGTTTGGAAGCTCTTCAGGATGTGATGTTCAATTTTATTAATTCAGATTGTACCTAAAGATCCCCACTGAGACCAAGGGCTGGGCCGCCGTGGCTGTGTGGCAAAATTTGTGTCTTGTCAATACAGGAGAGTGGGAAAACTGGTTTGGATTGAGCATGGACCATAAAACATCTGTAAGCAGATGATGATGGGGATAATATATTGGAATTATCTCTGTGGTTTATGAGGCAAGGACTTTGGGAGTCTTGGAAGAGCAATACAATAACCAGCGAAGCAGCAGGGAAGCAGTGCAATACCAGAGTTATCTACAGCTGACATATGAAGTGTGTTTCTTCTTTGGCTGTTTGGGAATTATCAGGAGATATAAAACTATACAAAATTCTATATTGTGCTTTTTAATGGAATTAGGATGGCTTCATATTCCTTTTCCTTCTCTTTCAACTACTGTACTGTTCTTCGTCTTTCACAGGATTTATCTTCCCAAAGCATTTTTTTTTCCTCACACTGAAATGGAGTCTTCATTTTGTGATGGAGATCTCCACTCCCTTGGCAGGACTCTAGAAATATTTGAGGTTTTCAGAAGTACTTGAATATTTCTTACTCATTTGGGGGTTTTTCCCTTCAAAAAGACTGTAAGGATCAGGAATTTCTCCCTGTGTTCACTCCTAGCAATCCCACCATGAATTTCCTTACAGGAAATCAAACTCCAGCTGAGTGGTGGGTGGTGCTTTTAGCCAGTTGATGCTTTTTAGAGTTTTTCCCAGAAGAATGTTTCTCTGATGAATGAAGATCTAATTTTGAATTTCACGGTTGCTCTGCCCAAATTTGTATTGTCCACAGTCAATGTAGAGCTCACAGCTATAAAAGACTTTCAGATTTTCAATACTTTAAATTAGGAAGAGTTTTGTGCCTGGGGCTGTTTGATAGTTGGATGTGGGATTTAAACCATGTATTCAGAAGAGATTGGCAGCAAAGCAAGTGGGTAAGTTGTGCATGACAAAGGAATATTGTCCCAGTCCTGCCAAACACCACCGATTTGGGGCCACAGTGTATGGGATCACTTGCTTTTCAATCCCATACAGAAGATTCTGGATTTTCCACCATCCCGTCTCTGATTAACTTGGGATGGTCTCAGTATATCACAACTCTGATTTATCTATCCAAGCGATTGGCTCAACTTTTGGAGCCTAAAAAGCCCCGGTTTTGCCACCCTGGAACATGTGGCCACCCAGCCTTCAACAAGTCTTGTCTAAAGGAACAACAAGAGCACCTGGAAAAGGGAGCTTTTGTTTGGAAAATTCAGTATTTATTGGCTGTTGGACCTTGTATAAATTGACGTGATTTTGGACTGCTAAATAGTTCTGATTATTTAAAACATAAGGTTGAATATTAGTTTAAAAATACGCTACAGAAGATTTTTAAACCAGTCGGGAGAGACAAAGAAGCTTTACTCTCTTCTTTCATCTATTTGGTAAAAAAGCCCAGTCATATTTCATGCAGGATATATTGTGAAATCAGTGGAAATTGTCTGGGTTTTGGAAAATTAATCCAAGAGCAGATGTCCCTGTGACTCTGGCACCCAGAGATTGTTTCAGCCCTGCAAGTGAGCCTTTGAAGATCAAAAGGCTCTTAATTGCATGTAATACTTCAGGTCTCTGCACAAAACACAAAGAAAATTTAATAACATCTGGAGATTGATGCTGGGCTAAGAGAGCTTCGTTTTATCTGATGGAAGCTCAAAAGCTTTTGGGTGTCAACAAGATCGTTAAAGAATTAATTTGACATTTTGAAAACAGTGATAGTAAAAGAAGATGTGTATTAGGATGCAGTTGTAAGAAACTGAGCTTCAAAGGAGTTACAAAGGACATGAAAATTATTAGCAAATGTTATTAAAATATCACAGATCTTATGTGGCTGAAGGTGTTTGTGTTTGTATTGCAGTTATTTTTAATAAAGAAAATGACTAAAGGTCTGTAAAAGGGGCTGCTTGCTTTCACGGACAGAGATTGGCATAGTACGAGAAAACAACTAAACTCCAATTTATTTCCTTCTCTAAAGCAGAAAACATAAACTACGTGAACATTTTGATAACTCCTTATATTCTGAATTACCTGAAAGCAGCAGCTCCTGGGGGCTGGGGTGAAATAATTATGAGATATCACTCCAAGGGTGTTAGCAGACTTAAATATCAGCACTGCTATAGGCTGTACACTTATTTTCAATACAAAATTATTGGTGATGTCTTCCTAAGAGCTGACAGTTGCCAATATGTTTCTTTTTACTTCAGGATCGTGCCTTCATTTCTAATAAAAAAAGAAGGAAGATGCTGGTAAGTGCTGAACTTCCTCCTAGGGGATTGAATTTGTAGCTCTGAGAGGTTTTTTACTGAGAAACTCCTGCTGCCTTTGACTATGGGCATATGAAGATGAGTTTGCAGGACTGTAGAGGGAAAAAAAATGTATCTGGTTACTTCCTGTTGTGCTCCATCATTCAGAAAAAATGATGCCAAGGCGGCAGTGGGTAGGCAACAATGCCAAGACTTGTTGGTATCAAAATAAACAAATACATCTTTGGACTTACAAATAAGCAGTAAGGAATTTGAATGCTGCTATCAGAAACTTCATTTCCTAAAGGAAACTCTGATTTATTTTATAACTCTGATTACCTGAAGGACATCAGAGTTATAAAAATGTCAACTTATCATTTTTTTTCTTCACTACTAATAAAACTGTAAAGAGTTAATCCAAAAAGCTGTGACAGAAAGAAGGCACAAATTTTAAGACCCAGATTTTCTTTTCTTTAATTTTGTTTTAACTATAGCTTTTATGGCACTTCCATGGGAGTTCCTCCTACTTCTCTTCCGGGCACCTGCTCCTAATTCTGCTGCCATGAGAGCAAAAATTCCAACACCACATCATATCATTGGCAGAACAACTCACTGCAAGTTTATCCACTGCCTTTAACTGTTTTTCTCTAAATGCACCCAAAGTGCCTAAGTCCAACCTGAACTAGCTGGAAAGAGCTAACCATGTTGATGGCCTAGGAATGCAACTGAGAACACTAGGCTGGAGCAAAAAGTAGGAATCAGACACAGAAAAGGGACATGGAAAATGAATTCTTGTGCAAATAGCAGAGAGAATGGGAAAACCAGCTGGTTAAAAAGGGAGTAAAAGAAAAACAGTAACCCGTGAACAGAAGAAAACAGGGATGGTTTGGAGACCTTGCACTTGTATTTACAGGAGGACTTGGACTCAAACTTACTACTCCCCAAGACAAGAAAATGTCTGCAGCTCACTGGAGTTCTGAACATGGGCAAAGTGCCATCAAATTCTTTTGTTTCACCACAGGACACTATTTGCTTCTGCTGTTAAACATGACAGAATGCAGATAAGCACAGGGAGAATTTAATCAGAAATTGTTGTGATATTGCCACGGAACTGGAGCAGTTGGGCAGGACTGGAGACATGTGGAGATGCAGTCACTTACCCTCTCTGCCACTGCTAAACTCCAGAGAAAACCAGAACCCTGCTCTGAGCCTTTGAAAAGCCAGCTTAGGACACCAAACACCGCTGGACAGCTCCTGAGTTAAAATCTCCCCAGCACCTAGCTGAATGCAGCATAAGGTGCCCAGGTGAATTTTCCACTTTTTAGCTCTGAGTGCTGGTCCTAAACTCCCTCCTAACCCAGCAGCTCTGATTAACAAACCTCTGCAGGATCTCAGCACACATCACAGTGGCCTGCTAATGTTTTCTTTCCCAGCTTTTTGGCAAAGGGCTCCTTCACCTTTAGCTTATTCCCTTGGGAAGGAGAAAACCATGTCATCTCCACAGAATCACTCAGGAAGGGAGCTCAGTGGGCACCTGGTGCCACCTCCCTGCTCCAGCAGAGCCATCCCAGAGCCCAGGGCACAGCATTGTGTGCACACAGCTCTGCAACAGCCCCTGAGACCCCACAGCCTCTGTGCACAATCTGCCCAGGGCAGAAGTTGTGCCTTCTGTGCACGGGGAATTGCTGGGCTCAGTCCCTGTCCGTGGCTCTGGTGCCATTGCTGGGCCCCACAGCAGAGCCTGGGCCCTGCTCTGCCCCTCCCTGCAGCCAGGCCCAGGGCACAGCATTGTGTGCACACAGCTCTGCAACAGCCCCAGGGAGGAGACCCCACAGTCTCTGTGCACAGTCTGCCCAGGGCAGAAGTTGTGCCTCCTGTGCAGGGGGAATTGCTGGGCTCAGTCCCTGCCCGTGGCTCTGGTGCCATTGCTGGGCCCCACAGCAGAGCCTGGGCCCTGCTCTGCTCCTCCCTGCAGCCAGGGACAGCCAGGCCTGAGGGCTCCTCTCATCTGGGGCTCCTCTCCAGGCTGAGCAGCCCCAGCTCCCTCAGCCTTTCCTGGGCCCCCAGATGCTCCAGGCCCTTTCTCAGCTGTGCACAGTCTCTGCTGGCCCCGCTCCAGGAGCTCCCTAGACCTGCTGTACAGAACAGTTTCTATTCCAGGGGTGTGGGGGACATACGGCACACTCAATAAGCTAGACAGCTAGATCTTTTCTGGTTGGAAAATTACAAATGTTGTCACATAAGGAGGTGGCAGAGAGAAGACATATCCACTCAAATACCAGGGTTAATTTTGCCATGAAGCAATGCAATTTCATATTTTCTATATTCTGCTGGAATCAAAAAGAGAATTAATAAACACTGTATGATTTCTTATTGTGTATTGATGTGATTATCCACTATCCCCAAGGAAAAAGAAGAGTCAACTACACCTTGTACCAGAACAAACTGTTCTCTACCCAAATACTAACAGAAGTCACCTGCACGTGGAAGAAGGCAACAGCATTTGAAATACTTACAGATTATGACCACAAAATGCACAGAGGAAATCCAGTTCCACATCAGAGTGACAAAGCATTAAGACGAAACAGCTGTAAATATTTCAGCAGGAGTATTATTGGCATGGTTTGGGTTGGAAATGACCTTAAAGTTCATCCAGTGCCACCTTGCCATGGGCAGGGACACCTTCCACTGTCCCAGGCTCCAAGCCCTGAAGTCCAAGGTGGCCTTGGACAGTTTCAGCAATAAGGGCAGCTACAGCTTCTCTGGTCAGTAGAGATGGAAAACCTATTTCTTTTCCTTTCTAATTCTAATTAAGAATACTAAAGGTACTATCCTGTGTTTGCATTAAAATTTTAGTTCAATTGTTTGGAAGCAAACAAGAAATAAAAAAGTTCTTGAAGTATATTAGGATGACGCTTATGAAATCGAATATAACATTTAAAAAAAAAAACAGAGAGAATTATACTTCTAATTTACCCTTGAGTTCTTTGAATGTGTATTCTGTAAATTTTAATACATATGTGTGGTTCATATACCAGAAACAGGCATTTGAGCTCAGTGAGGGGAGGGAGGGTGAAAGACACTGCTCCGAACTGAGACCACACCAAGGGAATAAAAAACCCCTTTCCACACAAACAAGAGATGTTGAGAACAAAGCGTTGCCAGGAGAAACCAAAGACAGAAGAGCTGTACAAATAAAAGCCTCCAGGTCTGCCTCCTTCACACACCTTTGAAAAAAGAGAGTTAACAGTTCATAAGAACAATAATAAAAACTTGGCCAAGAGCCCAGGGTTTCAGAGCTGCTGCAGGTTGTGAGAGGTACCTCAAGCTATGGGAAACCACAGCAAGAATGGGAGATAAGGAGAAGCCAGAGCAAAAAGGAAACATGTGCTGGAAAACAGCTGAGAAATACCTACAGCACACAATGAAAATCATGCTTTTAGGAACATCACACCTTAAGCCCACTCAAAGAGCTTTGTCTCAGGTGCTTGACAGAAGACAACACTCAGGAAAGGGCTGCTGACAGCACAACAGCTCTAAGAGCTGCCTGTCTGGGGCTTATATTTGAAGATATATAGCAGAGTTTACACATTTATGAAACACCAAGATACCGTGCTAAGTCAGCCTAATTTCCAGTGAATGGTATCATCATTCCCTGATGCTGATAGAAAAGAGGATTCTACACAGATATGCATTACAGAGCAACGTAATATGGGAGCGTCAGGTCCAGCCCTGGGGTGACCCCTGCAGCTCCAGGCTGGGGCACAGAGGCTAAGGGCTGTGGGGAAAGGCCCTGGACATGCTGTGCCAGCATTTGGACAGAGCCCAGGGGGTCATGAGGCCAATGGCCCCTGGGCTGTGCCAGCCATGGAGTGGCCACGGGCCCAAGGCAGGGTGCGGCCCCTGGGCTGACCCTGCTGAGGGACCTCGAGGGCCATGTCCAGTGCTGGGCCCTCACAGCCAGAGAGCCCTGGAGGGGCTGGAGCATGTCCAGGGCAGGGAAGGGAGCTGGGCAAGGGGCTGGAGCCCCAGGAGAGGCAGAGGGAGATGGGAAAGGGGCTCAGCCTGGAGAAAAGGAGGCTCAGGGGGGCCCTTCTGGCTCTGCACAACTCCCTGACAGCAGGGGACAGCCAGGGGGGTCAGGCTCTGCTGCCAGGGAACAGGGACAGGACAAGGGGAAATGGCCTCAAGCTGTGCCAGGGGAGGCTCAGCTTGGACAGCAGCAGGAATTTCTGCATGGAAGGGGTGCTCAGGCCTTGGCAGGGGCTGCCCAGGGAGGTTTGGAGTGCCCATCCCTGTAGAAATTCAAAAGCCATATGGATGTGACAACTGGGGACATGGGTGGCCCTGGCAATGCCAGAGAAATGCTTGGACTTGGATGATCTTGGAGATCTTTTGTCATCTAAATGAGTCTAAGACACATTGAAACAAAGTAGAACACAATCACTATATTATTTATACAAAACCAAATTTTCTGTGCAGAATCACAGGAACTTATTGAGATTTCCTCAAAAATAGCAAAATCAAGAGTTGCCTGCTCTAAGAGAATCAAAAAGTTCATTAGGTAAATGGTCATAAGAGAATAAGAAAGAAACTGGGTGTAAGGCAACAGCATGACACAGGAAGAGTTCCAGATCCAGTAGGAGAGTTCAGATAAATAAGTTTGGGTGAGAAGTAAGTGATATCCCTTCTTTTTAAGTGGATAGGGCTGGAATTCTATCCCAGAGCGCACACATGTTCCAGCACTGAACAAGTTTCCTGAGGAAACCATCACAACCTTACCAAGAGGCACAGGAGATCTAACTTCCAGCACTGTGAGGTGAGGAAAAAAAATCCTGCAAGAGCTTCCCAAATGCCAGGACTGGCACCAGGACAGCACTGAACTTGATAATTAAAAAAAAGCTGGATAATCCATAATTTGTCCTGTACATCTGCCATGGAGTCAGCTGTGGCATTGGGAAACTGCCCACCCCTTAGATGATGACCAGAGTCATGATTCATCTTCCTTTTGGTGCTTTTTTGTTGTTGTTTCGTTTTTGTTTTTTGGTGGGTTTTTTTTTTTTTTTTTTTTTTGGGGGGAGGTTTTGGGGGTTTTTTGTGTGTGTTTTGTTTTTTTTTTTTGTTTGTTTGTTTGTTTGTTTTCTGTTTGTTTGGTTTTTTCCTATTAGTTTTGATTACAGTTCAAGCTCTGCTATACACCAATTCTTCCTGAAATCAATTCCCTGAAGTCCCATTAAAATAGGACCATGCTCCTGGGACAAATATAGCAGAACCAAACTGATTCCCTCTGAGAACATCTGCAGCTTAGCTAACTTCTGTAGGAGCCCAATGCACGAGGTTTATTCTCCAGCTGGGAGCAGTCCTATGTGCTGATCCCATCCACTGATGGAAGAGCAAAGAATTCTAAATCTGTGTGGGTCCAGCCATGGCTGGGAGACAGCTCCTGACAGCTGAGAAATCCTGTGGTGGGACTCATCCCTCAGTCATGCCCACTGCATGCTGCAGTTCTGGCAGGGTGAACTGGCTCTCCTCAATCCTTAGGCACCACAGAAGTTCTGGATCCAGTTTAGGGGATGATGCAGCCTGGGGCTAAAAGGAGAAGAAAGCCACAGACTTGGCCCTAAACACAATATCCAGTGGAGACAGAATGGCAGATAAAACTGTAGTTCCAGACGTAAGATCAGACATTCTAGATAGAGATTGCTTTGTATAGCTTGGTGTGGCTATTTTTTTTTTTTTTTTTTTCTTT
>VXBU01005743.1:58963-97008 GCA_013400315.1 Bombycilla garrulus
TTTGGGCAGGGGAGAGGTTATTGAACTAATTTCCAAATCAGTTTTCTACAAATAACAAAATAATTTAAAGTGTGGGCATTTATAAAAAAATTTCATATTCAGTGCTATATCTCATCATGCTGCTTTGATTTCTTCCATGGTCTGCACTGCCTGTAAATGGCTAAGTATCGGAAAACACATTATGATGAACAATATTTTTTCTAACTAATCAAGACTTCCTCAGACAAGGCAAACAAATCTAGCAGCATATTTAACTCTCTTTTAAAGAAAAATGCTTTCAGAGATCACTCAGTCTGCTTTCTTGGGTTGTGCAGTGATTAAGGATCGATTCATGTGACTTCTCATTGTTTGCACATCATAGTCAGCCATGAATAAACAGTGGCCTCACAGGCCTGACCTCTGGAAACAGCTGCTTTGGACTTCAGTAACTACACAGCAATTCTTGGTGTGGGTCTCCAGCCCATCTTTATCTCATGTAAACATGTCTAAATGTTCATTATCCCCCAATTTGAAATTATCACCGAGCTCTATGAAAGCTCACCTCTCAGGATTAACATTCACCTGTGATTTGTCAAGTGCTTCCTACAACCACATTTTTATTGACTTTGTGGAAGAACTTGATTAGGAAGAGAGTCCCTCAGGCTGAGGCAGGATGGTGTGAAATGTTGCCCTGTCCATTCCAATTGAAATGTAGGTACCACACACTGCACTGAACTCAGTGAAAGGAAAGTGGGTACAGCCTGTCTCAGCAGCTCCAGGGAGCAGTGAGCAGACAGAGGTTACAACAGCATCTATTTGACCTGTAGTCTCAAACTGCTACCCCTGAAATAATAAGGCAACAAAAGACTCAAAAAGCATTTACAGCTCTCATGTATTCCTTGTCTTGGAGCAGCTGTGCACATTTTTGGGGTTAGCAATGAGAAAAGAGTATTGCAAAAACTGTTAAAAATAGGAAGCCAGGTGATAAATCACTCCCTGCTATGCAATTGTGGAAAATTTAAAAAAAGAGAGGCAATATTCTAGCTGGGAGCTTATTGATTTTGTCAATTAGAATTCTCAAAGTTCCCAACAGATCAGCTTTTTCATACCAGCTTCTTTTAAATGAGTGATAGCCATTATCTCCTCTTTAATATAATGTCGTGATAACCTCACTGAGGACCAGGAAAGGGGAGTGTTTTATTCTAAAGAGCTACAGACACAGCCCAGCTCTGAAAGTGCTTCTTTTTGGCATTTGTTGGCAACCCAACATTCCAACAAATACCATAGAAACATGTTTTTCAAGACAACTGTAGGAAATCACAGGTGTTGTTCTTCCCTGCCAGCACTGTGTTATCAAGACTCTAGGAAGCAGATTTAAATGACCAGAGATCATATTAACAGTGTGGTCACTGTTGCAAAAAAATAACCTTCCCCAAGACAGTAAAGCTACTGACACTTCTATCAAGTTTTATGAGCACCATGTTGTGTGGTCAGAAATAAAGCAGAGATTTAGATTGTTAGAGATCATTAATCATGGAATCACAGAATGGTTCGGATTGGGAAAGCCCTCCAGGATCAGTGAATTCCCCCAGCACTGCCACATTCACCACCAAGCCCTGTCCCCAAGAGCCACCTCTCTGTGTGCTTTACAAACCTCCAGGGTTGGGGACTCACTGCAGAAGATCAGACTAAGAAGCTCTGCAGAAAGACAGACTGACAGAAATTCATCCAATTCTTTGGACCACGGGACACGGATAACACCGCCACAGAACAGCCCCATGTTTTATGTGGGAAGAACTCTCCGAGTAAAGATTTCTTTTTCCTTTCTGAAGGTCACCTGTTCCTACATAATGGCAAAAAGTAAAAATACAGAAGGATGGAGCTTGTTTGGGTTGGGATCAGCACACAGGAAATTTCCTGATGGGTGGGGAGCAATTCCAACTCAAACTGAGTGGATATATACCAATACCCTAAGGATGAACGGTCTATGTAGTAATGGATAAGAACCATGATGAGGGAAGACAAATCACAAGATATTTGGGTTGAGAAACAACTAAATGATACTTTGGGTTCTGTCTGAAAGGGGTTTGAAATCCTTCCCACTCAGCAGTAACTTATGAAAAAAAAAATTAAAAAAAAAAAGAAAGCAAGCATAATGGTAGATGCCCATGCTGATGCTCTTAACTTCAAAAACTACTGATTATACACTTCCTAGATTTTGCTTTTCTAGATCCCACTGAGTTTCACAGAATATAAACAGACCAAGATACATCTACATTCAAGTCAGATATTGCCAATATTTTTCAGTAATATTTTTATGAGATGAACATAAGGTTTAGCATCTGCAATCTGTCTGAGCTGCTGGGATGGTTTAAAGGTACCAAGTGATCAGATTAATCAAATTTTGGGAAGAGCAAAGAAACAAAACTGCATATTAAGCTGCAAAAAACCCACACTGATGTGTATTTTAGAAAATATATGCTGCACTCAGCATGCCCAGTAACCTCCCATTATTTACACACAGTCAGCTGTAAATCTTTGGAATGTGTGACCCACGAATGCCATCTACCAATAATCCTGAGACATCAACAAATCCTGTGCATAAATTGTAGCACTCATTGAAGCAAGCCAGTCTGTGAGAATCTGGGAGTTTAAACTGGCATGCTTCCACGTGGAATTGTTATTTATTTAGGGCAGAAAACTTCAAGATCACTGATTCCAGCTGTTAACCCAGCCAAGGCCATGATCAAACCATGTCCCCAGGTGCCACATAAGCATCCCTGAGAAACAGAACCCATACAAAACATGATGGCAAGAAATGATAAGACTATGACATAACCCTCAAAAGATCAAGAATACTCAGCTAAATTCATAAAACAGCTGATCTTTGTAAGTCAGTGTCTTGGTTTTGAAAGACAGGTGCCTGCCAAGGAAGGCAGGAGATTCTCTTGGAATAGAAAATGTAAACCCTCTCCCTCCAAATTATTAAAAGGGGCTCTCAGGCAAAAATATGAGGATAGGAATAACAGTTCTTTAATATGTATAACAAAATAAAGTAAAACAAAAACCATCAAACTACAACCTAATAGAAAAATTAGAACAAGATGCAGTATTAAACAAAAACAAACAAACAAACAAACAAACAAAACCTGACCATTAGAATACAACCTGATACCCTGTCAGTCAGGGTGTTGGTTGCAGTCCAGTTTGAATGGTGGCTCCAGTAGTCCTCCTGGAGTGACAGATGGTTCTGCTGAAGCAGAGATCCTGTAGAAGGGCAGAGTTTTCCTCCAATGGTCCAGTGGTGATGTTGAAGGGTCTGGTCCTTCCTCTGGGAATCCAGTGGGAGAGAAGGCTGCTCCTCTGGGAATCCAGTAGAAGGCAGATGCCTGTTCTGTCCAAATGCCCAGATTATATCCAGGTGGGAATGCTTGGCTTCCCCCCCTGGGCGGAGCACCTCACAATTGGATAATGTCATTGTATGAGTCATGTGGTGGGTCCTTAATTGCCCATTAAACAGGAAATGGCTCCCAGAGGGAGTTATCTATGACTCATGGGGCAAGGCATTAATGGCCCATCAACAGGAGATAGTCTGGGGGAGGAGGCAAGGAAAACATTGCCCTTCCTGGTTTTAACAGTTCATGAAGATGGAGATAGAATACAGACCCTCTGGCATATTTTTACATTGTAACCTAGGATAGTCAGCAAAGCCCCAAGGGAATGATGTGAGTTTATATTCTCTGATAATGTGGCACCTGGAGCCTAAAACAGAATGTGAAAAGGAAGACAACAGAGATCCGGCTGGATAATCAAGTCCATTTTACCAGTGACACTCCTATTCTGTCCAGAGGCAAAAATCTTTGTTACTGCAACTACAGCTCTTTCCATAACATGCCAGAATTCTTCTGATGTGTGAGCTAGCAGGTAGAGACAGCCCCTGCCTGCAGTGGGAGATTCAAACTCAGGGTGCTTATACTTGTGAAACCCTCCTTGTCACACATTCCCAGTTACCCTCACAGCAGGATGGAGTTTGCTGCTGCCCCTGCACCAGAGGAGCACAGCTCAGCTGTGAAATCACTGTCTCTGATCTCATTTTGATGTCTGTCACTGGTCTCTAGAAGCACACCAATTCAAGCCCCGATTTTAAGAGGGTTTCCTGCAGGAATACACAACTGCCATGTGTTGGTGGCACACTCACTGAAGCCTTTGAACAGGGTTAGCTGCTCCTAACACCTCAGCTGGGGTAGGGGAGTGCAGATTCTGTTCCAGCAGTTTCCTAGATCCTCCACACAATGTCCAAATTCAGCAGCACTGAAAACACAGCATTTTTATGGATCCAGAAGTGGTCCCACCACACATCCGCAGCTGGTATTTGACAATTAAAAACACTTCCACATGTTCCACTGATTTCCAAAGACTTCTTGACAGAGACCTCTGATTGCAGTGGTGCCTTCAGAGGCAGCCAAGTGGTGTCTGAGGAGAGGACAAGGATGGCTGGAATGCGGACCTGTTTGAATCCTGGAATGCTCTGTGTCAGAAAGTACTTTAAAGAGCCTCCAGTCCAACCCTCCTGCCTTAAGCAAGGACACCTTCCACTAGAGCAGGCCTTGCTCCCAGAGAGGTCTGCAATGGTTTAAATCCGTTCTCAGGAAATGATGCACTAGCTTTCAAGCAAAGCCACAGCTGATGTTTCTGCTGTTGTACAAAAAAGTCTGAACTTTTTTGCCTTTTAAGTAGAATAATCAGTTCCTTCAAACTTGCAAAGGAAATGTTATGGAGACATGGGAAGAAAGAGATGTGGGAGCTGAGAGAACAGGAAGACAGCATTAATTATACAGAACCTGACACACAGAGGAGAAAACGTATGCTTTCCAAAAGGAAAAGAATGAACAGATGATTTGAGATTTGCCATCAGGCCCTGCATGTTCCTCCCTTCTGGACCCGTGAAAATAAATCCCAAGATCTCAGTTAAAAGCCACCTGTGCTGGATAAAGCTGCTCACCTGCCGCCAGGTGTTTGCTGCCATGACACTGCTCCTCACTATCAACTGCAGGGTCAGAAATCTGCTGGTGGTTTGAACTCCCTTTTCCTTGTACTTTCCACTGTGGAGCTGCCCTCAAATCCATACACTGATGTGTGCAGCCAAGGTCTTCCCTAAAGGATCAAATTCCAACTTAAATCAGAGAGGGAAAAGCTTTATCTCAGATCAGAAAATGCAGAGTAAAAGAAATATGAAAAAACCATGGCACCAGTTCTGCAGTTTGGCTGGGATTTTTGAAACTTCTTTAGGGAAATACACTACAAACTGGTCTCTCTGGAGTTCCTACATGGAGGAGGTGCTCTGTTGCTCCCAGATTCCAAGCAACATAATTATGACTCCAATAATTCAAGCTTGTGCATCAAGGAAGAGAGTTTATTATACTAGATCATCTACTATATTCTTCCACTTCTACTTCTACAGAAAGAAAGAGCTGTGCTCTTTTTCTAGAACACATCGTTAGGTACAATTGCATTGGTCAATTAAAGACAAACAAAGGCCTTATTGGTAAAGAAGGAAACAATCCTCTGAAAGTGAAACACCTTTGTGCATATCTTTGTTTTTTCATTCCTGACATTCTGCTCTCCCAGAATAGCATGAGAGCTGATTGCTTCTCCTGAGCCCTCTGCAACTTCCCAGGCTGGGCCTGGGAAGAGCTGTAGGTTTCTCAGGCTGTGTCAGGCTGTGTGTAACCACAGTGCTCTTGCACTGAGGCACTGCAGCCCTGGCCGCTCCTGATTGCTTGAAAAGGAAAATATTTCCCAAGGCATGAAACTGCAGGAGCCAAAACAATTCATGGGTGCTTAAGCCCAGCACTGATTGCTACCTTCAAGGAATCTTTTGTTTCAGGTTTCTCCCTTCGATCTAATGTCAGCATTTGCCACTTAAACAAACACTCCTAATTTACTCTTGATTTCATAATGCAAATTACTTTTTCCATTACTCCATCTAGCCTGTTGTTTAACTCCTGCTTTATTTACCAGTTTGTTTTGCATTCAGATCTCCCCCTAAGCACCAAGGGCTAAGTTTATTTTTCCATGCCTTTTACCCCACTGTTTGTGTGACTCAAACTCTGACCACAGAAAATCAGGTGAGAATCCTTTCAAGGGAAAATTCTTGTGCGAAAATTCCTTTTGTTTCACTCAACAAGCTCCTGGCTTCCAGAAGTTTGCAGGTCAGGGGCTTCTAAGGGCAGAGTTTATTTAGACTTTAGTCCATTTTTCTTCTACAGTCACAGGCAATTTCCCCGTTTATCTTTTTGCTTAGTTGCAGTTATTTTCATCACATATTCTGATTTTATGTCCCCTCTCCCTCTTCCTTTCATATTCCCTTGGTCTCTTGATCCTATTAACTCCAGATGCTCAAATTTCCTGTGACAGATCACAACAACATTATAATTTTCAGGAAAAATTCTCAGGTACTTCAAAATAGATTGGGATTTTTGATTGTGATAAACTCTACCTTACCACACACCCTAAAGTTCAGCAGGCAACCAAGAACTTATTATCAAAAAGTGTTTTGGGCACAATTACAGCTAAAATCTTTCATTTAACACACTCATCATCCTGTAATACCATTATTTTTGCATGCTTATACTTACTCAGCACTTGAGTGTGTGATTTAATAAAATACAGGCCTTGATAACAGAACTGAAGATGGGAGGAATGTTAGAATTCCTGGATTTTTCTCCAGAACTTTTGCCCATCAGTAAATTACAGCTCATGGATAAAAGTTCTCTCTGTGCGAGTCCAAAAACTTGACACATCTGAGGTGATGAGGCAATCAGAGATAGAAAATGAGTGAGATGACGACATAAAAATCCAGGGAATTAAATAAAAAATAAAGAGCAATGTTAGATTTAAAACATGAAAGATCATAAGTCCTGAAAAATATTTCTATTTCGAATTAATAAGTAAATGCTGCAAGCTGATAATATGACATGGGGACACACCAACTGTAACACCAAACAACATCAGATAAAGAGTCAGGCCACCAAAATCACAAGCTCCAGAAAATCTTCTCATTTTTATGCATTTCTTGCTCAAACCATTTTGAGTCATTTTCCAGCTTTATCAGAAAAGACAGCTCCTATGCTGCTTTCATTCCCTTGAATCCTCAGAGATTTCTGTAATCATTGTATTTCCTCCAAATCAGAGCTCTTTAATAAACAATAGACCCTAAAATAGCTAAACTTTTGTGAGCTAAGTGGTGTCTATACCACATATAATTTGTTAAATGCCAGGAGATGATACAGGAAAAAAATGTGCACAGATTTTATAAAATAAATCTTCCAGAAATGGAGTACATTAAAAAAAATCAGGAAAAGGAGAAGGAAGAGCAAATGGATTTAGAATCATGGAATCATTTAGGTTGAAAAAGGATTCCCATGAAGTCCAACCTTGTCCCCAGCCCAGAGCACTGAGTGCCCTACTTTGACACTTCCATTGATGGGGACTCAATTTGTTCTAATTAACAGATTAGTCTGATAATTTTATATTACTAAGTTGTTATCTCATTTTTCAATGTCTACACTGAAAGAAAACATCCTTAGTGACAGGAGCTCCATTTTCCATCTAGGCCCACAGTTTCTGCCTCAAGGAGGCCATGAGTTCTCTTTAAAAACAGGCTCACACATACAGTGCTTGATTTGTTAACCAAGATAATTTGGGAAAACTCACACAAAATGAACATATTCCATTCCTTGACCATTTCTTCTCTACCAGATCCCAGCCCAGGGGGTTCTTTCAGGAAAACTGTGCAGCAGAAGGAAGGAGTTCCCTGCCTTTGGTGCCCTGATTCCGCACCAAAATGCCCCACATGAGCTCTAGGTGTGTCTGTCTCCATCTCTTGGAAACCTGCAGGAAATAGTCAACACTCAGACATATTTCTGCTTCTTATTGGAAGTCATCTGTGTTTTTTTTTCAGGTGTTCTCATGCACTTTTGTTTCATCCCTTAATAGTATATTAAAGCCCTGCCTGTTTATGAGCAACTGGCAGGGAACTCTGTGCCGACACACTAATAGAAAGTTACACTTAAACACCCCTGCCCACCTGTTTCAACAGAAAACAACTTGGGGTTAAAAGACTTTACACTGCATTGGTTGCATTTAGGGAAAAATAAAATTGCTAGTTAGGTATCAGGTATTTCTTCCCTTTATATCCTGTTTTAGGTATTTAAATATTGAAGTTGAATGTTTTGACCACAGGCAGCTCAATGAATCAAGACAATGTTGGTAACCTAACTTGCAGTACTGCTTTTGTTTTTTTATTTTTTTTTTAAATTTAGGATGGGTTTTGTCTGTTCCCATTGTTTCATACTTGCTTCGGTCTCTGTGCTCATACACCAAGATCACATGCTTAATCTTCTCTCTGCTATCACATTTTTAATATAATACACAGGATATATGTGACATAATATACGGATGTACACCATTACTTCTCTCTGAATTAATTTTTCCCTGATCTTGGGAAGTGTAAATCCAATCGCTGCCAGGTTTAACAGGATGAGAGTCAAGATTTACTGGGTTCTGAACCACAGCCTGGTCTTAAACATGACCATGGACTGCTGCTGAATAGATTTTACTTTATTAATCTTTCCAATTTCCTTCTCTTCTGAGGAGCTACTTGCCTGCAACAAAAGATAATGTGTAATTTGATTAAAGATGGATATTCTTCCTCCACAGCAAAAATAGATAATCTACTTTAAAGTAGTTTGAGCTTTCATGCTTCATCCTGGTGAATGCCCCCACATAAGGACAGCTGCAGTTACCAGGAACGATGAAAATAAATATTTAAATGGAAAACATTCCAGTTTGAAGAGAAGCAGCAGCTTCAAAAGATATGAGTGCAGCACGGCCTTTTTTTCTGCTATGCTCTCTTCACCCTTTTGTTAGGAAGAAGATTGAGAGTGATCTATTCAGGTCAGGCTTTCCATCACTTTGTGTCAGTGGTGCAAGGCAAGGAAAGAAATGCAGACAAAATATGACAGCTGAAAAATCACCTGAGGTCCTGACAGAGTCATGCAATCATTGAATCAATAAGGCTGGAAAAGATCTCCAAGATCATCTAGTCCAGCCTTCCACCAAATCCCACCACAGCTAATAACCCACGCCAGAAAGAGCCCCATCCTCTCATTTTTTGAACAGTTCCAGGATGGTGATTCCAGGACTGCCCTGGGCAGCCCATTCCAATGCTTAACACATGAAGCATTGGGTCATTGGTTAAACTCAGGTGAAGTTGAACTTGAAATATGAAGAAAATTTGCCACATGAAAAAAAAAAAAACAAAAAACCCACCAAAATTAACAACTTAATGAAAAATAAAGTATGACTAACAACTTCTCAAGGAACATATCACCACTGACTGGAATGGCAATCAGCCCTCTTCAACACTAATTTTGAACAGATAACATTAATTTATAAATAGGTAGTTTTAGCATTACATCCAACATCCCTCTTGCTCAGCACACAGCAATTAGAGCCCTTGAGAAATTATGCTCCTAAAAACATTGCTTTGCTTGGCACAATCAGCTGGCTGCCTGAGAAACTGAAGGGAAAGCTTGTCCACCAAATATTTCCAGTGGCCTGATCCCTGGGATCATTTGGGAGCTGTACAGATTCAGTAGCTGCTCAGGATTTACGCTGGTATTTATAACTTTTCCTTGTCTGGGTGTGGAAATCTGTCTAGCACCAGCAGAGTCACCCAGACACACAATGGATCTCCTGGGAGCTGAAGAAATTAATGCAAATTAAACCTGAACAAGTTCATGTCATGGCTTCCAGAATCACAGAGGCATGCAGTGTTGGAGCCCTGGTCACTGAGAATTTTAGACTTTCTGTGCTGACAGGACTGACCCTCAGGAGAATATAGCATTTGACCTGAGGCCGAGGAGAAGGCTTCCAAAACTGACTGCTAGAACTGGAATTATGGGTTTAGGTAGTTTAAATAGAAGTGTGCAATATCACATAGTGGAAAACTTAGAATTTAAGGTTTTAGAATATAGTAATATACATCAAGCAAGATGGAGGTTTTAGGGCAGAGATTTGACCTTCTTTATCTTCTTTATAGGTCTAGCTGATATTGTGTGATTGGATAAAAAGTCTGCATTGTGGGTCACAGGTGGCTTGGTATTGGGTTAAAAGTAAAAATAATTTAGGTGGCATTTCTTAATTGGATAGTTTTCCCTTAAAAGGCCTTGTAGAGAAAGAGCTAGGGCTCCGTTTTTAGTCTGTTAGCATGAAGTGCTGTAGAACTCGTAGTTTGTGAGACTGTAAGATAGATAAAAATTAATAAACATCTGAGTCTGAACAAGCAATACTTGACCATCTCGCTCATTTAATCCTAACCCTGGAAAAAGAAGATAAGCTTTGACAATCCAGGCTGGGAGAGACCTTGAAGAGCATCAGCTGTTGTTTTCCAGCACCATCAGCATCACCCCTAAACCATGTCCCAAGGGCCAAATCAAAACTTTTGAACACTTCCAGAGATGGTGATTCCACCACTTTCAACTCATTCCAATGGTTGACCAATTTATTCCAGTGCCTGGCCACTCCATTCCAGTGAGGTTTATCTCCCCAAATATCTGATTTGAACCTTCCCTGGTGTCATAATGCTACAGAACTGTTGGGGATGAGGTGCCTGTCTCCAGTCCTGACATCACAGATGTGGAAATCAGTAAACCTCAAACTGAGGCAATGCTGAAAATTTCACATCAGGCATAGAAAAGGTTGTTCTTCTTTTTATCTTTTATAAAGCCTGGAACTAAATTAAGTTTTAAGTTAGTCTTCTCTTAAGATACCATGGTAGGGAGTCTTGAGAGTGTATACAGTCAGTCAATATTCAAATTCTCTATGCAAAATATAATAGGTAAATAAATTTAATAGCATGCATGTTATATATAAACATATATTTAACATATAAATTTAGATAAATCTAAGAGATTTTTGAATTTCACAACAGACAAAAATCTGCATCCAATTTGGGACAACCCTCAACAGACTGACTCCTACTTTGAAACCTTGTAACCTTGAAGTAATCAGAAACATTCATTAGGGGCAAGACATATTTTATAAAATAGGTTTGATAACACAAACCTGTTGGGTTAAAAAAAGGAATGGAAAAGTGTATCTGGTACTCCATGGTACCAGTCTGTAACTGCGTGGGCAGAACTGTCTGTGCAGCAATGCCCCCCAAACCCAGGCAAACTGCACAACCTGTTCCTCCATGTGGGGATACACACACATTTCACAGAGAGAAGGAACCTGTAACTTCAAAAAGGAGATCTTTATACACTGCGGCATATGGAATGCTTGCCAGTATTTCCCTCTGACTCGCCAGCAATTCTCTGGCAAGATGGAACACTAGATTAGAATCATATAATCCTGGAATGGTTTGCAAGGGAACTTAAAAGTCTCCTATTCCACCCCCCTGTCATGAGCAGGGATGTCACTCTCTAGGAGAGGCTGCTCAGGGCCCCATCCAACCTGTCCATGAAAGAAAACTGAAGTAAAACTCAGAAATTATTAAAATGTAAAGGTGCCAGTAACCCAAAAAGTGGATGCCTCCCTACATTAAAGGAGCACAAAAAAACATTTAGGATTTTACCACTGATCCCACGTCTGGAACTATTTTTGGCTTTTAAAAACACACTATTTGTTTATAGTTGTGAAAACCAAACTACTCATTACCACAGAAGCCCTGCTGTAGAGTCAAAAAACCCTGAGGCTGGCAAAGCTCTCCCAGCCCATGGAGTCCAAGCTGTGCCCAATGCCCACCTTGTCCCCAGCCCAGAGCACTCAGTGCCACCTCCAGCCCTTCCTTGGACACCTCCAGGCATGGGCACTCCAGACCTCCCTGGGCAGCCCCTGCCAAGGCCCGAGCACCCTTTCCATGCAGAAATTCCTGCTGCTGTCCAAGCTGAGCCTCCCCTGGCACAGCTTGAGGCCATTTCCCCTTGTCCTGTCCCTGTTCCCTGGCAGCAGAGCCTGACCCCCCTGGCTGTCCCCTGCTGTCAGGGAGTTGTGCAGAGCCAGAAGGGCCCCCCTGAGCCTCCTTTTCTCCAGGCTGAGCCCCTTTCCCATCTCCCTCAGCCTCTCCTGGGGCTCCAGCCCCTTGCCCAGCTCCCTTCCCTGCCCTGGACACGCTCCAGCCTCTCCAGGGTCTGGGCCCTGCCCTGGGCCTGTGGCCACGCCATGGCTGGCACAGCCCAGGGGCCATTGGCCTTCTAGGTCCACAATCAACTCTCCCACACAAATTTTCTCCAAAAACAGGCAAATAACACCGTGTAAGCTTTGGGTTGTTCTTAATAATCCACCTTTTCTGTCCCAAAACATCGACGGGGGAAATGGAACCCCTTCCCTTCCTCCACACCTCTGACAGTCTGCTTTGCAAGTGTAAACAGCTCCAAAACCATTCCATGGACACAGATATACGGGGATTGGGATACTGCAGAAAGGCTGTTCTGGGCAGGTAAAGGAAAACCTAACACTCCCCCTTGTTTACAACAGGTAGCAAGGGGCCCCTGCTGAATCACACTCTCTCCTAAATGAACTTAAAGAGTGACAGCGCCACTGAGTAGTCACCTGACCTACCCTATATATTTCTGCCAGCAAATCTGTCAGTACAGGATGGAAAAACATCCTCTTTTTGCAATTCTCAAGGCACAAATGCGCCCCTAGTGAGTGCAGAATCCTTCTGTTTGTGCTTCAAAGATGTCCCATGATGACACAAACACTACAGATCCTGGATTTGAGTTTGTTCCAGAATGCTGTGCAATAACACAAAGAAAATTTATTCCGTTTCATAGCAAAGCAAATACAGGAATATGAGTAATTAATGCAATTTTATCAGAGATGGAAACAGTTCAGAATTGAAGAGTCATTAAAAACACATCTGGGACAGGGTTTTGGACAGAAAAATTGAACAGCTATCACTGCTGGTGTATATCCCGCACTTCCCAGCCATGAGCAACTAGGAAAGAACAGTTGCACATGGATAGCATTCCAGCAGGAGGCCTGTTTTAACTGACCAAAGCAGCTCAGGCAGAACACGTCCCCTCAGGTACGTGCCCCTCTAACTAATGCACCAAATTGAGCCTGTGCCTGGCTCCCTCCACAAAGATACAATTTGATGATAAACAACCCCCTCTGACACCAGTCAGTCCGTGAAGGCACAGAAATGCTACTCCACTCATCAAATAGCAAATAAATGAACAGTTCCCAGGGTTGTCCCCAGGACAAAGGAGTTGGGAATGCTCTTAGAGCTTTGCCCACCTCACCAGCTCTCTCTGCTGGATTCCTCCTCACCTCATGCTTCTGATGGTCCTCTTAAAACTGGAACCCACCACTGCCCTCGATGTCACTAACAACCAGCCCTCAGAGGAAAGCTGTGTTGTTGGAGCTACTCAAACTTTCCAGCTGACAGAAATTATCCTCTCTTAGGTAAACAAACTCGTGGGGTGAGCACAGCACTCCTGAAACATGTACACTTCACACTGAGCTGATTAAATTGGAATGGTTAACAGAGTTAACAAAAAAAACCAAATAGCCCAAATTCCTGCCTATATCCCACACTTCCTTTCGTGATCCAGGTCTGGGGAGCACAGGTTCATCACACAGACAAATGTATCCATGACAGAGAGTCCACCTGATCCAGCCACTTCTGGATCAGCTCCTCATTTTCATTTCATCCTGGGAAACAGAACTCTGATCACAATGTCAACATGTGTCAAAAATTCATTTCCACATCCCACAAACTGTCTCTCAAATAAATGCATCATGCATCCAAAGAAATTAAATTCCAGGATAATTTAATATTTGAAATATTCCCATCAATTTATTAATGCAAAAGCTGAAATCAAGTCTGAGCATTGTGGTTTTAGTTTTACTATGAAAATTAATTGAAAATATGGACCAGGTTTGTGCATTTATTCATCTGGATGTTAAATACATCAGCTCAATGGCAGCCTCCTTTGAACTGGGGAATTGTGATGCAGTGGTTTCAACAGAGACTTTAGGGCACAGACTGCCTGGTCTGGAATGCAAATACAAGGGAAAAACCTGACAGAAATCAAACATGCCACTGTGTTCCTTAAATGTAGTTGCCCCTTAATGTATTACTAGAACACAGAATCTACTAATCATAGAATTATAGAGTCCCAGAACGGATTGGCTTGGAAGATAGTCCCTTGAGTTTTTACCTTTTTTTTTTTCCTTGTTCATCAAGAAAGACTGATCATTTGAGTTTTAATTCAATCAAAATCTGGATTTTTTTAATTTTAAAAACATTTTGGGCATCACTGAGGAAGTTACTTTACTGAGAAGGCATAGACAGATCCCTTCAAGGTCTGGCTGACAGCAATTTGCAGCACCTCCAGTGCATTTTGGACACAGGCAAGCAGAGCATCCATGTCCACCTCCTGTTGTGTCAGGAGAAGATAAAGCCTCACAGGATACCCAAGAGATTGTAATGTTAATAATTCTCATGATGAGTTTATTCAGGGCCGTGACTGAAAATATGATTTCATAGCAAACATATAACCATAAAGAAATCAGACATCTCAATGACATCATCTTCATCCATGCCATTGCCACCACACCCACACAATGGTTAAATGATTTTTGAGATCATTCCAGCCCTAAATGAGCTCAAGCCTGGCACATACAAGACTAGAGGGGGGAAAAAAGGCCACTCTAAATTATGCTCACCAATGACACATTGCATTTTCAGAAACTCAGGAGCATAAATCAATATTAGGTTTTTGAGTTCTCTTGACAAGAAAAAACATCATATAATTACAGAATCAAATGAGAGACACGTCCATGTTGTAAGTATTTGTAAGCAAGTTGATATCAGTCGTACTTCAGAAACAAATATCTCATTTACAAGCCAGTTTGAGCAATATAAACTGCCAAATTGAGCCTGAAGCCTGAAACCCAAAGTCTGCAGGAAGAAGCCAGTCCTCTAATTTGCTGCATGACTGGAGACACAAAAGTAAGACAAAGTGTCATTCTATTAAGGCTCAGAAAATATGTTTTTAAAACTCAGGTGGGGTTTAATTCCTTAGCTTACAGAGTTTTAGAAACAAACTCTTGCTTAAAACAGCTCAGTGCTGCAGCTTAATGGGCTGAAGGCAATCTGTGTTAATGGAGTCCACTCTGGAATGGATTTGCTTCTCTCATTGCCTTTAGCTTGGAAATAGCCAATATTTCTTTCTTCCCCTTATTATTAGTAACTGTGGGGATGAGAAATTATCGATTCATCTTAGCTGCCATCTTGTTTAAACTTCAGACTACTCGAGTGCTCCAGGAACTTTTGCTATTTGTCCTGAATTAAATAATTGTTAGAAACTCAAAGGGATGAAACTGTTCCTCCCCTAATTATGCATTTCATGCCCTGCTGAATTCCTTAACAAAACTGAGTCAGTGTTTTGTGGCTGACAGGGCATTATTTGTGAGGAAAATCAGCATGCATTTGAGTGGCTAAATTGAGAAACAACTGAGCTGAAACCTCCTGATTTCAATTGCAACTAATAATCTTGAACTGATCTTTGAAAGTGGCCACTACATGGAATTTCCATATTCCTTCCTCTTGGAAGGGGACAACTGAAGATCACATCATCTTATTTATTTAGATATTTCCCTGAATAAAAAATATGAGAAAATAAGACTGCTCTGGTTATATTTCCAAACATCTTCTTCTGGAAAACAACCCAAACCATCAAAATATTTTATCATCATACTCCCAGCATCTAAAAAGTTGTGCTTGTCTGACTGTTTGTGGCTCCGTGCTGCCCTTCTCCTCAGATTTCTGCCGCCTCTAGACATAGCAACCAGCTCAAAACTGTCCTTTTTGCTCTCTAATAACACCATAATGCCCAGGTGTGAGCCCCTGGACCTGTGACACGATGACAGGTAGTACTGTAACACCATTTTCAAGGTATTTACAATTACATAGAGTGCTTGAACATTTTTTTCAGCATTCTTTTCAAAGGTCAAAGTGTTTCATCTGCCCTCCCTTCCTGTTCATTAGGCCCTCTCATTGCTTCTCATGCTTTTAGTAATTAATTTTAACAATTCTTCTTTTTATCCTCCCACTAAATATGGTATAATATGAAATGTAAATTCAAATATAAATTCAAAGTTGGCTGTATTTACCTGGTTAACCCCCAGCTTTAGAGAGAAATACAAGAAAATACACGAACCAAAATGCAACACCTTCAGGTTCCCAGCTGTGACAGCAGCAGATCAATGTTTGCTGTGCCATCTTGACTTGAGTATCTCTTCTATGATCATTTCTCCAATTTATATTCATTACAGAACACCTGTCAGATCTGTTACTCAAATTATTTGGTGTCCCTGTTGTATCCCCCAACGTGTGAAACCACCCCTTGTGCAATCAAAGCTCAAGTCTGCTTTGAGAATCATCACATAAAAAAAGATTTATTTTCATCTTGGAAATGTCAGACTTCTGCCTATAATGCTCAGCTACATTTTTCAGGAGCAATAAAGTTCACAAAAGAGCCCCAGCCCTGACACATCTCTGGCACATCATGATGGATGTGACAGTTCTGCTGCTTTACAGCCAGAAACGTCCTGCTACAGAATGAGGCAATCAATGGAGAATAATAAATCTATCCCAGACCCCAGAACTATTTTTTGTACATTCAGAACAGCAGAAATGACGCATTAGTTATACCTCTGGAGGTAATAAACCATCACACTTTCTTTGCTATTGCACAAATCCAGTTAAACAGTTTAATCTTTACCTGTTTTATCTGTTCAACACTTTGCCATCAAAACTCCCAATACGCATTTTTGGATTATTAATGTAGTGAATTAAAAAAAAAAAAAGAAAAGAGAGAGGGAGAAAATTGAAGACACACTTTCCAGTTAAAAGAAGAAGTGTTCTTACCATTTTTTCTAGTCACTCTGTCAGCCAGAAGAACAACTGCTGCTCCAAAGGAATCTGCTGAATTACGTTCCCTTCATCCTGGAACACATTGCTCCTGATTAATACTGACTCAAGAATTTTACCTTGAGTGCACAGCAAAAATACATTTCATTTCCCTTTTTCTTTGAGAAGTTGCATGTTTGAGATAAATTATAGCAAGTTTGGAAAAGTTAATTTGACGTGCATAAATCAAGGCTTTGCAGAGAAAGGATTAGTGTGATTTATAACTAATGCCTTTGAGTACATTCTCCTACCTATCTTTCAAGTAACAGCCTTGATTTCAGCAAGCTGGAATATACTTCAAAATAAGTATTTTCTGAGGTCATCTGACCACATTACCAACGAAACAAGCCCAGCTGTGCCAAACACGGTGATTTAAAATACGAGTTAATTTAAAATGTTCAGTACAGAGGCTCAGTAAGTTTGAAAACTGTTGCAAGATAGATTGATAGTTCCTTGTGCTTGTGTGTGATTTCCAAAATACATCCATGGATCATTGTCATAATTCTATTTCTCCCATTATTTTATACATTCATAAGCACATAGAAAATATTAAACGTTGTATTAACTGAGTTTGGATGAGGCAAAGTGCACAGAACAAGCAGATGTGTGACCAAAGCTCACTAAAACGGAGAATTAGGAGGAATTCCAGGACCAAAAAACTCCTCTTTATTCATTTGGCTTTTCCTAGGCTGCAGTTTTAAAAGGCAGGAACATCCTGACACTCTTCCTCTCTTGCCCCCTGAAGGGCACTGGCTGCATTAATAACCCAGCAGAGGAAGGAACAAGAAGGAAAGTTTCTTTTGCTTTTGCACAAACCTTAAATAAATTAATAAATCTCTAAGTCAGGCTCTGCCTACTGGCTGTGAGGAAACACTCAAGGTAGGAAATGAGTTTTGATGACACCAAAATCACTCCTGACACTACTTGCTGGTGGCCCTTTGCTCCTGAGGAGTCCCCATGAAATGTTAGAGGCAGAAAATAAGAACAAAAAAAGCAGATTTTAGTATGTCTGTACTTGGACACAAAGCCATCTGATCCCCCTGCCAAAAAAAAAAAAAATAATTTCCTTTTGTGTGTCGCCTTGTTATCCCTGAAACCCCGTTGTCAGGCTTCGCTCTCCGGCCTGTGGGAAGAGAAGGGAAGGAAAGAATTCCCCCAGTCCACACAAGGAAACTGCAGCAGGATCAGGAGCTGCTTCCCATGGATGATAAAATGTTCCCATGACAATCCCTCTCATCTGTGCATCTCGTTGCTATTTCCAGCAAGCACAGTTTGTATTTTTCCAGGTGAAAACAACAACGCACTTTCTGAGGAAATCAAAATTAGCAGGAGCAGTGCAGCACTGCTTTATAACTGTTTCTGACAATTAATAAATTAATTTAATATTAGGTGCTGAGGGAAAAGACAGAAAATAACTCAGATGGCTACTTCCCTTGAAGCTGGATGATATTTTGTTAGAGAATTTTCTCTGAGATCAGTGAAATGCTCTGAAAATACTCTGTAGGTAACAGTTCATTTAAAAAAAAGGCAGGAACTCTAAAAAATTAAGATTTTGATCTCCCCCTCCTGAGCTAAAATAGCATTTGGAACATTCTTTAATTTTTTCATTAGAAGAAAATATTTTGCATTAATATAATGAAGTTGCTTATTATAGCCAAAGCTATTTTTAAACTTCCCATAACTGGCATAACAGTTCACCTAATCATCTATAATTTTAATGTAATCCTTTTAATTCCTGATACAAACCTAATTTTTAAACAAATATTAAATAAATAGTAAGTCTAGAATTGGTACAGTTAGCATTGTGTCATTCCCAACCACATGAAAATAGTGAAAAATTATTCATTTTCAGTTGTCATTTCAGCCCAAAAACCTATAAAGGCTCACCAGATTAACTTTCAGTAATAACAGACTTGAATATATTGCCTTGATTAGCCAAGATTCTTTAACTCTGAGCTCAACTCAGATTTTTCAATTTGTTCATTGATGTCCTTAACAGAGGAAAAAAGAAGGATTTTCTGGACAAGGAAATGAGTTCTCAGAGATCAGAGAAATTCAAATTCAATCTTCCAGCCCCCTCATGATGTGCTGACCTTTGTGCGCATAAATGAGTGGTAGGAATTGAATTACAAGCCAAAGGACCAAAACCCAAGCAGATTCTTCAAAATCTGCTTTCCTGCACTAATAGAGCCAGCAGAACAGCATTCCCCAAGTTCCAGCTGAGGGATTTGCCTTTGATGTGTCCCTATAAACATCAAGGGCCAGGGACCACCCTGTGTTTGTGGCAGCAGCAGGAAGGGAAGGTTGGTGCCCACATCCAGTGAAAGCCTTGGGCTGGTACAGCAGAGAGCAGCTCTTGTTTCTATCACCCAAAATTCCAGATGCCACTGGCATAATGAGGGAAGCAGGCAGAGGGAATGGTCAAACCTCCCTGGATCACTGCCTTTGAAATGCTGCATGCTCAGCCTGCCTGACAGATTTTATTTTCTATATACTCTGAGTTAAAGTTAAAAAAAACCCCAACAAACCTTAAGTGAATCTGAAGTGAATGAAAGGATTATTCAGTTGGTTATTTTGGCAAGTTGGAGAATTTCTGTCTGGAATCACAGAATCCTGGGTTTCCAGGGACCCATGAGGATCCAGTCCCACTCCTGACTCCACAGTATTACCCCGTTTAGGGTGATCTTTCCTTTTAAATCAGCACAAGACCAATAGTATGAGCAGAAGTTTAATCAGCATCCTCCCTCAGCTCCTCTCACTGAATTTTGCTGATTGTGATTCTAAATGCTGCTGAGATTCAGCTCCAAAAATGTGTCATTACAACTCCAGCAGCACTCACACTCTGACCTTCAACTCTAATTAATTTTAACAGACATGGCTGTGTTTTGAAAAAATAAAAAAAAAAATAAAGATCTATCCTCCTCTTTTCTGAAACAAATAAAATTGTAAGAGTCAGCCTACTCAGTACACATAATGAGATTCACAACAAAAATAAATTTATTAAAATAGCTTCTCCTTATTGTGTTTTAAGAAAGAGGTTTTGACCTTGGACACAAAAGCCAGATCACAAAAAAAAAAAAACAACCTAAACAAAACCAAAACAGTGTTACACTAAGGCTACATTTAAAAAAAATCCAATTTCAAACTAAAAGTAAATGAGATCTAGGTAAGTTTTGTGTAATTTTCACATTTGTAGTGACTTTTAACTGTATAATAAAAGTAACATTTTTTGCTAAACCCTTCTGAGACCTCACATTGCAGGGGTAGTGCGATACCTTTCCTTTCCAAAGTCATTGTAGAGTCACCTAAGTCAAGACAAAACTAATCACCCAATTAATTCAAGACCATAAATATTGAAGCTTTTTTTCCTAATGAGATTAAAAATAGAGTCTATTTTAGGTCTTCCATGTCTTTATAACTACAAATAATAACATTTAATTTCCCTGTAGGAAATAAAATAGATTCGGAATTAAAGGCCATGCTTTATCCAGTCACTCTGTAACACTGTGACTTTATAGAGTTTAACACAGAGGTTCTTTTCACTTTTTTTTGTAGTGTCTGCTTAAACTAATGTGACAGTGAGAGACTTTAAATCAGTGAAAGACTAAAATACTACAGACTCCTTTCATTGATCTCAGACTTGTGAAGAACCTCTTGCTCAGAACAGCCCAGGAGAGGTGGAATTGTGAGAGGGGATAAGGCAGCGTGGCATTTTAAAATAAAAATGTTGTCACTCCCCATGAGATTAGGCAATAAAAGAACCCCAAACCTTTTTACATCCTTTAAACACAATTTACATGGCTCTACCTTCCTCATGAAAGAGAATCTATTCCTTAGATAGGAGAAGCAAATCCGGGGAGTGCAAGAGCAGTGAGTGAAGAGCTCTCTCTCCATGAATATCCACCTCATCTGACATGGAATAACCAGCTCCTAAGGCAGTAAATAAAATCCATCCCTTCAGCAGCTACGAAACATAGAACACTAAATAATTCAGCTCCCAAACACTAATTAGAGGATGCTGACAGCAGGAACTGCCAGCCCTGAGGATGCAGAGATGACCCCAAGATGTGCTGATGTTCCCTCTGACCCCCCTACAAACTGGAAAATGAGCCCCTGCCTTAAACAGAGGTGTTATGATGCATGGCCATGTTGAGGGGGCTTTCTAAAGAATTCCCAGTGTCCTCAGCGTGAAGTGTTTGGGAGCGAAGACAATTTCCCAGAGCATACTGAAACCTGAAGAAACCTGAGGAAACCCTTCTGGTCCCTGCTCAGTCAAGGATTAATCAGTAGGATTAATTCTGTTGCCCCTGGCAACAGGTAAAAATTGCCTGGAATTCCCACCCTGCGTGAAGCAGGGCAGCATCAGACAAAACCACCAGCTCTGCATTATACACAGCCCACTGCAGGGCCACAAACTGGCACAGCAAATATTCCCAGAATAGCTGCGGATCTTCCAGTCTAATCCCTGTGCCCAGGCAGGGGCACCTGGAGCAGCTGGCACACAAAGTGGTTGGGTTTGGGATGTCTCCAGAGAGGGAGACTCTCCCAAGGCATCTGTTCCAGGACTCTGCCACCCTCCATGGAAAGTTCTTCCTCATGTTGGGTGGAACATGTGTTGTATGGCCACTGCTCCTCATTCTGTCACTGGTACCCCTGAACAGAGCCAGGCATCCTCCTCCTCTGCCATGCCCTGGAGATGCCTGTGTGATTGATGGGATCCCCCCTCAGCCTTCTCTTCTCCACACTGACCAGACCCAGGTCCCATAACCTCTCCTCATTAGGGAGATGTTCCAGGCCCCAAATCACCTCTGTGGCCTCTGCTGGACCCTCTCCAGTAGTTCCTTGTCCTTCTTGAACTGTAGAGCCTAGAGCTGGACACAACACTCCAGATGTGCCTCACATGGGCAGGGCAGAAGGGCAGCATCTCTCCCTGACCTGCTAGCCATACTCTTCCTTGATGTCCCAGGATCCCATTGGCCCTCCAGGCCACAAGGACACTCTGTCTGCTCATGGTCACCTTGTCTCTCAGCAGCACCCCCAAGTCCTTCCCCACAGAGCTGCTCCAGGTCCCCCAGCCTGTGGTAGCAATGGGGGTTGCTCCTGCCCAGGTGCAGGACCTACATTTCCCTGGTGGAACCTCAGCAGGTTTCTCTCCACCCAACTCTGCAGCCTCTGGAGGTCCCACTGAAGGTCAGCTCAGCCCCCAGGTGAATCCACCAGTGCCCCCAGTTCTGTGCCAGCAGCAGCTCCCATCACCAGCACTGCCCATGCCAGGGCCTAACCCCACACCAAGCAAGATTCCCTGGCCTGAAATTCCATGTTTTCTCTGGCCTTTCCATCACTTTTAAAAAACAAAACCAACCAAACAGAGCCACAATACAGTGAGGTGCCAGGGATTGATTTTCTGCTATCTTTCCTAGTGTTACCTGTCCATATGACAAGGGAATTTTGTCACCAGGACAAGATCTGGTCGCAGAGAGTGATCCCACCTGGAAAGCCCAAGAGTCACCTTAGAATGGGGTGAACAGAGGGATCTGTACCCAAAGTGTTCTGGAAGGGAGACCCCAGTGTGCTGGGGGTGTATTCCAGGAAAGGAAGGTCCCAAAGCTCCCATAATTCTAGAAACTACCTCTAAGTCCTGGTTCCAGCAACACCATAAAACTTATCACCACCATCTTGACTCTTTGCTCCTTGAACAGCTGCCATTTATCTCCCTATGTTCAGACATGGCACAATCAAAACATAAATGATGATGTACAGATTGGTCATAAAAAGTAAGTACAGCTGTCACTCTGGTGGACAAAAAAATGTAGCACAGATAAAAAATTAATCCAGCTGCAAGTCTGCATTGTCAGACTACCTTAAAAATGCTGAAGATCAAGTATTTGGTCTGATTTTTAAAAATACATCCTACTGCAAGCCCAGGTACCTCATCAAGCCTTTCCAAAAGCATCTGCTTTCCTTCAGGGCTTTTCATGTCCAGCCCATAGAAAGGACAAATATTCCTTTAAGTGGCAATGATTTCTGAAAGATGAATTTCTAAGTGATTTATGCTTCATGCAGTGTGTATAAAACCTGACAGGAAGCTCTAAACTGATAAGTATTCCTGCATTGCCCTTGCACTGGTTTAAAAGAAAAAATCGCCCTAAAAAGGGCAGTATTTGCTTGAGTTCTGAAAACAAAGTTCCAGTTTTAAAGGATGGCGAGAACTGAGGAATATCACTGATGTGGTGATAAAGACTTTTTTAGGAAGCCAACAAAATTCTGGGGAAATGTCTCCTGACATAAAAATCAGATGATCTGCTCTTCATGGCCAGCAGTACCTCTGGAACCCATGTGTTCCATGGTTAACAATTGAAACATGGGAATAACCAGAACAATAGTTTTGAGGATAAATGAAGAAAGTCAGTTTAGCCATCACTGCTAAGAGAGACAATTATGTCAGATGTTTAAAGACAAATCAATGTTTTTATAAATGAATACCACAGGACAAAATATTAAAAAATGGGAATCGAGGAAATAATTTCGTCTTTCTCTAATATCCCTTCTCCAAACCCTGAAAATTTTCTCCATTTTTTTTTTCTTTTGTTCTTTTTTTTCAGCATTAGTGGCAGCACCTGCAGCCAAAGACAAGTAGGCAAATTAAGCACCTTGCAAAGCCTCAGCCACAGCAGCTTCTCTTCTCCCGGCTGATTAAAGGGTTTTCCTCTGAGCATGAAGCTGTCTAATCATGGCAGAAGCATTCCCCCATCATTAGGGATGACTTGAATCAATCCTGCAGAATGATGCAGACTCAATTTTGTATTTGATTTTTAATTATAAGCTCTAGATACCAATTTCCCTAAGTTTTCAACATAAACATTAAAGAAAACCAAGCATCATGACTGGGATTTCACAGTCTTTTGTTATTCATAAGTGGCCTAAAACTGAGCAATTTTGCTTTCACAAAAAAACCAGGCATAATCCAAATGAGCTAAAATCCCTCCTTGTCCAATATTGCTGATCTAAACCAATGGAACAGTCAGGCCTGAGGTAAGATCTCTGTATCATTTTGGCAGCTTTATTGTTATTGTTTTCTAACTCCTGGTAGAAATAGGGCCAAAAATCTTTCAAAACATCTTTCATTTCCTTTCTATGCCTTACAAGAAACAGAATAAGTATACTGTGGTTTAATACGCTGAATTAGACAACATGTTTTAAAATACAGTGTTGGCTGATAGCAGCACAAAGAGTAAGGTCGTTTCTTAATCAGTTTTTCTGGACATCAATTTCTGGAATTATTGGCTACTCCAGGAAAAAAACAAACAAACAAAAAAACAAAACCAACCAAACAAAAAACAAAAACCAAAACAAACCACAAAAAAAACCAACCAAAACAAAAAATGCTGATAGTTGCAGGGCAGATTCTGCTTAAAAATATTCTAGTTTCTTCTTTGTTGTTTTGAATAAGGGCTAAGAGAGGCTGCTGTGTTCTGTGTGCCTTTAATAGACAGAGGCAAGGCTGGAGGAGAAGAAATAGGCATTTTCTCTGGAATTCCACAGTTCAGCTGTGAAGAATTTCATCTTTTCCTTTTACCTTGGGAGTGCAGCTGAAGAAATGCAAAATGCCCTGTGCACAGAAGTATTTTAGTGCAGCTGCATTGTCTCAGCAAACAATAGAGGGCCTGGAGAGAACTGCTAAAAATAATTCCCCAGCTAAGGTCAGGATGGGAGGACTCATCATAAACCATCCCTGTTGTCCTCATCAGGGCACTTGTGCTCCTCTGGCAGCAGCTGGTGCCAGCACATCACCAAACCCAGAGAATTTATGAAAATAAGGAGTTGCTGAATGGTATTAAAATAACAACTGGAAGAAAACTGAATTGAGCACTTGGGCAGAAACCGTAGAGGAAGGAGCAGGCTGTGCTGCTTTGTTATCTGCAGCACAGTTCAATAGAGAAATAGAAAATATATAACAGAGCTCATTCCAGCCAAGGAGACAGCAACAATAAAAGTAAGTTCTCAAAACAAGTGTGGGCACCTTCCATTTTGGTGGAATAAACTCTTTATCTGGTGGGTAAAACCTGGGAGGCCAGAACAGATTTTAACACCAGAACACTCTCAGGATAACTCAGTTTAAGCCATTCACATACACATTAATTGAAACATGATTCTGAAACTACGAAACTATGGAAAATACAGCAGCTTTCCTGTTTCTATTTCTAGCCCACCAGAGCTGCTGCAGATCTGAAATCCTTCCCAATTTGTTCCAAATCTGCTCTTTCAACATATAAAAGCCAAAATACACATCCTTCCACCAGGAGGGGAAAGGCTGGTGTTAAGAACAGCTGCAGTTATTCAGATAAAGGCAACTCAGGAGCTGAAGAGAACGAAAATGAAAAGTAAAACCCAGAAAAACCACACTTAAAAAAACAACAGCTGAGAACACTTAAAGATATTTGCTTGAGGGAAACATATCAGTTCAAAAAATGTTAGCTTGGAACAGCAATTAACATACTATGAAAATTATTGAAGTGAAAGTGTATTTAAGCAAAAGACATTAATGTAGTGATTTTAGTGCTACTTAGCAACAGATGTGAAAAATTTCTACAGGACAAGTTAAAAACAAAAAGCCATATAAGATATAGAACTTTTGTCACAGACACTGTTGTGGGCTAGGTTGAAACTCAGATGAGAATCCAAGGTTTAACCCACATTAAAATCAAAGACACACATTTAAAAATAAAGGTACTGAAGCAAATTAATAATCTCTACCAGATTAGAATAAGAAATTAGGTGATTTTAGGAGTTCTGCAAAATGGGACTCAGATCCTATAGAAGTTCCATATTCAGACAGACTCTTCTAGGATGCTTTAAAAGCCACCCGGCCCAGCCCTATGATTACACTTTAATTCCAGCCCAGGGCTGAGAGTGCACAAAACAGCACCACCTCTAAAGCCTGAGTCAATAAAACCTGCCTGAGTAACCATAGCTCATCAATAAAGTCAGACCAAGGCTATTTTAGAAGAGATGGTGGGAAGGAATTGTTCCTTGTGAGGGTGAGCAGGCCCTGGCACAGGGTTCCCAGAGCAGCTGTGGCTGCCCCTGTCCAAGGCCAGGGTGGACTTTGAGGCTTGGAGCATCCTGGGATAGTGGAAGGTGTCCCTGCCCATGGCAGGGGGGTGGGATGAGATGAGCTTTCAGTCCCTTCCAACCCAAACCCTTCAATGATTCCATGATAATTTACACAAGACAGAAATGCCCTATCTCAAAGCACACCTCAAAAAAGCCTGGCAGTAATTCCGGCCCAGAACTTGCACATGGAGCATGGAGGCTCCCCACAAGGCTGGAGCCAGACCCATGGAGCAGCAGGAGCATCTCTTCTGGCACAGCCAAGAAAAAGCTGCTGTGCTGAGCTTGCAGCTCTTGCTGCCTGAACTGCTCCCAGTGACAGACAAGTCCCCTCAGAGTGAACATCGTCATCTGCAGAGGCAGCCAAAAATGTCAGATATGAACATTCCTGTAGGATGTCAGATGTGTAGGATGCCTGGTGCCAACATTCCTAAAGGATGTCAGATGTGAACATTCCCATAGTGTGTTTGAATGGTCACTATGCCAGGGGACGATGAAAGTGTGTCATCTTGCTACATCTCAAATACTTAATGAAACTTGGAGAGATGATTATTTTCTAGTGAAAATCCGAACCTGGGGGGCTTCGTCCTGATCCTGAGTTTCACAAGCAGATGACTCAGTAGCCTGGAAACGTATCCTTAGGGCTCTGGAGCATTTTGTTCCTAGTTAACACTAGATAAACACACCAATAACTCCAGAACAAAACCATGAACCTTCTCAGGCATGTCAGCAGAGGCTCAGTCTCACAGACTGTGCAGCAGCTTCAAACATCAAATCACAAAGTGCATCACAGACCAGTTGTTCACATTGTGGATTCCCTAAATCCAGTATTTTTCAGGGCAAAAGCACAGAATCAGTCCAGGAGAGAACAGGAAAATTCTTCTGAATGACCATAATGGGCCCAACACCTGAGATTAACCAAAAGTCACCAAAAAATTACAAAAATTACACTAAAATAATCCATTTATATGATCAAACTATATGGCTGATAAAATAGAAGCTAAGCAGAACAGCTTCAGCTGGTTCTGGGTCTTGCACAACAATTAAATACAGTGCTTTACTTTTTATAATAAAAAATATTTAATCAAACCTCTGATGTCATAAATCGTTATAGGTGACTCTACACATAGAGCAGGACATGCCAAGTGTGTGATTTTACAGTTTCATGCTTCACTTCCCCAGGCTGCTCACATTTCAAACTGCTTTTTTAATCCTCACTTTTGCTGCTGCTTTTTGCCAAGTCCATTCGCCTGGATTCAGGTAGAGCCAGAGGCCTGCTAAGATCCCAGGGAGCAACGCGAGGTCTTATCTCCAATACTACCTCTTGTCTGGGCTGTGTACTTGAAATTAATCTTTTTGGAGTGCAGAGGAGGTGAAGAGAAAGAATTGGGGGAGTGGGGGGAAACACCTCGAGAGAGTTTAACGAAACAAGGCAGGATGCGCTCAACTTCTTGAATCTGACAACATAAAGGCCTAGAGACGAGATTGTTGCTCTCTTCACATACCAGCTGTGAAAGGGCAAACACAAACTAAGCTCATCAAAATGAAGGCTGTGGGCACAGGATAAATGTGTGTAAAAGAGCCATGGGCAGTTTGAGGCAGGATGTTGAGAGCAGCCTCTCTGCAGGGGACACTGGAGCAAAATGAGCTGCTCCATCTCAGAGCATCCTGATTAATGTGCAGCAGGATTATGCAGCACAGATTGCTGCCAAGGGCAGGTGCCTGGTGGCCTCTCCAGCCTAAATGCCTCGTGTTAGAGGAGAATCTGCACTGAAAAACCATTCAAGGTATGGCACAGTACATCTGGGCTGGCCAGATACCAACACACACAAACTGCAGAATGGCAAATGGCCTGAATGGCCTGTGGGTGAAGGAGGGCAGGGTTGGATAGGATACTGGGAAGGAATTGTTCCCTGGGAGGATGGGCAGGTCCTGGAACAGGCTGCCCAGAGAAGCTGGGGCTGCCCCTGGATCCCTGGAAGTGTCCAAAGCCAGGCTGGACTTTGGGGCTTGGAGCAGCCTGGGACAATGGAAGGTGTCCCTGCCTGTGGCAGGGGGTGGAATGAGATGAGCTTTAAGGTCCTTTCTCACCCAAACTATTCTGGGATTCTGTGCTATGAAAGACTTCTAATCAGTCAGAGAAGAGGTTACTTTGGATTCCCACTCAGTCCCTTGGATTTCATTACTACATGCACTCTCAGTAAGGCAACCTGTTTGGATTTCCCCTCTTCCTGCAGTCTTGCTGTGTTATTCCCAGCAGCCAAGTTATACATCCATGGTCAAACTCTCAAACTTGGATATTCCTAGAAGAGAGAGGTGTCAACAGGCAGAAAAGGAGGCTTTGTTCCTTGCACTCCTTCACTATGGAATGCAGCTGAAGGAATTTCTGAGCTGTACTTAACACAGGTGAGGAAATGCAAAGCATTTCATGATGGAGAAAACACAGGGAGTTGGGCTCAAGAGCAGCTCAAGTCTGACAACAAGGCACAAACACAGAGAAAAGTTAGTGCTGCAAATCCACAGAAAACATACACAACCTGGCAGGGAAGGATAGAGAAAGGAAAAAAAGAGCTGTTTTGCTGAATGGAATATGCAATTATTTATTGGCTCCAAGAAAATCTCTCTGTCAAAAAGAGGGGGGGGTCACAAAGAGCTCACTTTGTGCTAAGTGTGAGTTTAAAACCACTTCAGCAATAGAAAATGACTCCACTGTATTGAATTGCCACGAAGGGATTCACAAGTCACACTGCCCAGCCAAGCTAAACCAAACACAGAACCTGCCCCAATTGATTGAGAATGCTAAAGGCTGAATAAGGAGTAATCCTGGAGACACTGATTAGGGTCAGAGAGGAAAGCAGGAAATCCCAACCAAATGCTGCAGTGCAAAAATAAGGACAGAAAAAGAAATATGTCTGACCTGGTAATATTTTACAAAAATGAAGGAAAAACACCCACACTTTTAGGACAAGCACTTTTAAAGAGGATTTGTCCAGGTATTGCTGCAATTTCAGGAGTTCCATTTTGCAGCACCTCTGCCCCCTCCACCCCCTCATTTTCAGTCCTTTCTTCTTTCTCTATAGCTGATTATTTTTATTTTATTAGACTGGACAGGATATCAATTCCTTTTCCACTGACTTGCTGCTTGGGCTCTTCTAAAGCTCATGTAGCCCTTCAGGAACTGCTAGGGGTGCTTTACTAATGATTAATTCAGTCTGCAAAATCCAGCCATGTCTAAACAAGGCTTTGGTGGAGATGAAGCTTAATCAGGATTAGTCAAAACACAGAGACAGAAAACCTTCTACACCTCCTAATTTACATCAAGGCAGCAGTGCCAATGTGTTTGTTTGGCTTTTAATTGACAAGATGCTGGAGAATCCTACCTTTTCCTTTTGTTTTGGGCAGGGGAACAGGATTATGGAAATGTCCCTGCTCTATTGTGTGATTTATTCTAAGTGAAGAGGTCCATGAGGGAACAGCTCAAGGAAAAAAGTATTGACTCAGCTCCTGAGTCACAGTTATTCCACCAGACTTTTGGAGGCAGCACAGGGGAGGCAGCATTTGTTCCCAAGGAAGTTGAGGAAGCAGTTAAATAACCTAACACCTCTTGCTGTGGTGCCAAAGCTTCCAAACAGGCACTGACAGACCCTCAGCAGCAGGAAATGCCATCAGTGCACAGTGAAAAACTCGGGATACAGACCTTGACACATGAGAATATTCAGCAGAGTAAAAGCAGAGAAAAAAGCTCACTCAAGGCAGCTGCAGCCCCAAAATTCAGGTGGCATTGCAAGGAACAGGAACCCCCAGGACACCAGGACATTCCCATGGTGTCCCCAGGGAATGCTGCAGCAGAGAAATTGGAACAGAGTCAAATAAAAGCATAAACTTTCTCTGTGTCTTTTTGGGTTTGGTTTTTTTAAATTTGTTTCTTGGCTTTTTGGTTTTTATTTTGCTTCTAAGGAAGAAATTTAACTTCAATTTAGGGAAAAATGCCATAATAAGTACAAGCAAGCAGAATCCAGTAAGAAAAGTGAAGGCTGTTTTGTTGGGTTTTTTAACATGTTAAGATCTAATTTATGAATTTTACTCTATTAAAATAATTACCACAAAGATAGATTGATGTGATATATTGTTGCTGGAAGCTGTTTTAATTTTCTTGCTAACAAATGCAGTCCTTAAATTTTACAACTTTTATTTTTAACTCTGAACTGAAAAAAATTCCTAGTGTGACACAGAACGTGAGAAAGGAAAAGTTGGGAGAAATAACTACGAAATAAGTGTCTGCATTAAGAAAAGAAAAAGTATCAGGAATTACTGAGTGAGGAAGGGTTGGAGATTTTGTGATAATCATATTAGGATTTGTCATGTATTTTACCTAAAATCACAGTGACAGCTCTAGAGGGCCCAGACCTGCACACACCTGGATGAAAAGGGGTTTGTTGCATGCAGGGGCAGCTGTAGAGCACCACAGAGAAGTTCCACTTTGCTAAGGGATGTGTCATTAGACATAGGTAGTAATGGGGGGTTAAAGAAAAATATCAAGATAGGGAACAAATGAGTGATTTTTAAATTATCCTTTCTGTAGAGTGTGAAAATTTGAACATAAAGACTTAAAATTTCTGCTACAGGAAACAGCCTCTGCATGCAGAACTTGCTTATTCCTTTCTAACTTTTCCAAAATAATATTTAATGCCACCATGGAGGTACTGAGGGATATTAAATCTAGAAGAACTTCAGCTTCAACCTAAATACAGCTCTGGCACTCGATTCCTCTTTCCTCTGCATCACCCCAAAGTATGCCACTATGCCCAGAACTGGAGAAACCATTCCCCAAAACAGCATGAGAATTTAAACTGTACTGAGAACCTATAGAATTTAAGGATTAGCTCCATATTGATTCTTTATGCAACAGTGCAATTTCTTTTCTAATTAAAAAAATAAATAAAGAATAAGGAGTTCAACTTTTAAAATAAAACTGTTAAACCAGTTCAACTCGTAAAGCAAATTACCAACCCTCCCAAGGCACAGCTTGGCAATGGCAGAAGGCAGCTGCAGGAATCTGGAATTCCTTTTCCTGCCAGATGTTTCTGGCACTTTCCTGGCCTCACCGGTGACCTTGTGGGGCAACTTTAATGTTCCCTGTCTTGGCCATGGGAGGGGAGGGGGTCAGTGTGGGACCTTGATGGAGAATCAGTTTTATCCTCTGGAATTCTTCCTTCCCATCATGAAATGCTTTTCTGTATAACAAAATCACACTGATATTTTTCTACATTTTTGCTAGCACAATGAGACATACAATAATTATATAAATGTAGAATAAAACTCCAATAAGTTTCCATTTTATATACACATACAACTTCTAAGGTTGCATCACATGTTGCATTACTAAAGAAACAATGTAAAATAGCTTGGGATATGAAATACCCAAACTTCTGGTGGGTTTTTTTGAGGATTAAATTCCACTCTCCCATTATCATCATGTCTCATTTGTTAGCAGCTCCACATGGTATTTACAACCTCCTGCAGCACGAAAAGATTCAAATTAAACCTTGTTTCTGAAGTGTGGATTGCATGTTCTAGAATTTCAAGACCGTAATTGACTCCCTGAGATTTCTCACCTTGGAATTGGGAATATATTCCAGGCAGATCATTACTTGCACTTTACTTTCACAGATGCTCTATTTACTCCAGAGGGTTGTAAAATATTCAGTCTTAGAGAAGTCTGCTAAATAACCTCCGCAAATTTGGATCAGTTTTAGTTTAGAACAAAGAAAAATTTCTCCAGTTTGGGCAGAATCCTGCTCAATAGCAGAGACAACATTGAATTTTACTGCTTAAGGATAGAAAGAAAGGAGTTATTTTGTTTCTTACAGCCCAGGCAGTGGTGTTATTCTGAGATGCCAGTAGATTTCCAGGCTCCACTTAAAGAGGCTCAGGGTTGAAATCTCCCAGCCCAGACCCTTTCCTGCCAAACACACTCTCCTTGTCCTTGTCCCCTCTCCTGCCTCCTCAGTCCCACAGCTCTCCCCTGGTTCCAGGCTGCTCAAAGCAAGGCCTCACCCATCATTTTGCAGTAAATCCCCAATTCATGGACACAACAAGCTGGTTTTGCCCAGTTCTCTCTCCACACGTGCCCTCGACAGGCGATGGAAAACTACATCAAAGTGAAGAAAGCTCATCCAGAGAGTCATAGAATGGTTTTAGATGGAGGGACCTTAAAGCCCATCCATTCCCACCCCTGCCCTGTGCAGGGACACCTTCCACAATACCAGGGTGCTCCAAGCCCTGTCCAGCCTGGCCTTGGACACTTCCAGGAATCCATACCTTCTCTGGGCACCCTGTGCCAGGGCCTCCCCACTCTCCCAGGGAAGAGTTTCTTTCACTGAATTTGCAGCAATGACTCCAGAATAAAGTAATTTGTTTTCTTGTGGCTTGGAAATCTAGGAATTAAGTGAATTGCTTGCAAAAGCTCACCTGAGCTCCTGTCACCTGAAACAAACAGAGAAGAAATGTCAGCTTCTGACAGCAGCTGCCAGAAATAAGAGACTCCAGGACTTGGCTCAGGCAGTGAGGCAGGAAGTCCCTCCATTCCAATGGAATTAAGTGAGGACAACTGCCATCAACACAGGCTCTGGGAATCCAGAAAACATGCAATGTTTCACCTTTTCAGGAAAAGCAATGGCAAAAATCCTCTCTCTTCTCATAGCACTAAAGTGCAAATTTCATCTCCAATTTCCTTTTGTTTCTGTGCTCATGCTGTTCAGGCTTCTGCTCCATCTGGGTCACCTGACATTTACTGAGGGAAGCAAAGGATGTTTGATGTCCAATTGATGCATCAAAATCCTCAGTTTCCAGCATTCCCAGGAGATTGATTAAGTGTATTATTTAGAGAACTCCAATTTCAATTCTGAGCAGCTTCTGATTCTTATACTTGGGAGCACTAATGATTCATCCTTTCATCCCATTTGGCTTCTAAGCAGACAAGTATAGAAATTATGTAAGAATTTAAATGACCCTCAGTATTAATTCACAAACAGCAAAAGGCGGGGAAGAGATTGAAGCTCTCACAATGTGGTTCATTCTGAAAAACAGCAGCAGCTCCAGCCATAAAGTTTGTTTTAAAGTTCAGCTCTGTGAAACTTGTTCCTCACTCATTACAGAAGGGTGTTTTATGGAAGTGCTTCTTACAGAACATAAAACTCAGGTATTTTTTCATTGTGTATTTATGACACTAAAGCAAGTGTTTTACACCTCTTGCACATTCAAAGGTAATACTCTATATTTTAACTTTCAAATTAAAATAACCTTGCAAACACTTCAAAGAAACGTACTTCTACAGTGCTTTTACGAGTTAGCGAAAAGACAAAATAAGCAGAGGGTGGACTGCCATGAACTCCCAGTTCTGGAATACATTAAGTTCTCCTGCCACAGCACCTTCAGCTGCCCCAGGAATCAGGTTTAGGAAGTGGAATCACACTTGCATTATCCTGCCATCTAAGTGGAGGCTCCTACTGCAGAGCATGTACCAGGTACCCCAGGTCAGCACTCATTGCCTTTCTTTGCAGCACTTGGATTTAAAAGATTTATTTTTAAAAGGAAACTTCTCTTCATTCTCTGCTCTGCCTCAGTATTTGAATAAACAGAGGCCAGCAGAATAAATGCTGCTATAAAATTACCAAAGTCGCGTGAAACTTCCCAAAGCAAACAAGTTCACAAAAAGATAATACTTTTTTTTTTTTTTTTCAAATCAGCAGCTTATAAATTTCAGTTGATGCCTGGAGAAAAGGAGGCTTAGGGGAGACCTTCTGGGTCTGCACAACTCCCTGATAGGAAAGAGCAGCCAGGAGGGGTTGGGCTCTGCTTCCAAGAAATTGAGACAGGAAAAGAGGAAATGGCCTCAAGCTGTGCCAGGGGAGGCTCAGAATGGACATCAGGAACTTGTTCTCCACTCAGAAGGTTGTAAAGCACTGGGAGGGGCTCTCCAGGGATGTTTGGAGTCCCCATCCCTGGAAGTGTTCAAAAAATGTGTGGAACAGAGTGGTGCTGGTTGATGCTTGGACTTGGCCTTGAAGGTCTTTTCCAGCCTCAGTGATTCTGTGATTTCAAACTGCATATTCTGAGCATGTTTCCTCCAGGTTATTTCTGTTACTTCACAACCCATCTAATTGAAAAGCTATGGAAATACTATCCCTCTTCTGCCACAGATTTCTTGAATTCTGACCTTGAAAATGAAAGCTACAATCCAAACGTTTGGGTCCTCACCCAGCACTGAGCCATTTCTGATTTAGAAAAGCCCAGCCCACCTGAGCCCTGTCCCAATTAACATCACAAAGAACCTCAAGGACAGAGTTTCAGGCATCTGAACTGAAAGTTCTCATATTCATTTTATTCCAGTATTTTAAAACCAGATCCTTTTAAATACCACTCCAAAAACCAAGTGGAGAGTATGTGTTTATACTCATACTCATGCAAATATGTTTCATTAATTCACAACCAAAGGTGAACCCTGGGAGAGTGAGGAGTGGAGAGTTTGCTAGAAATTAATTTTAGAAGAAAATATATTACGTGGTAGCTTCACATCCACAGACAAACCCCTTTTACTATCACTACACCTCTTTATAAAGTACTTCCTGCAATGGCTGAATCCCTCCCACAAAGCACTTTTGAATCAAAGTAAAATGGAAATAAAATTATCTGAGGTGCAACAATTCTGGGTCTGAGAAGCAGCATCTTATGTGAGGTCCTTAGACAGTTCTGTTGCCATGAACACCTCATGTTTACCAATAAATCAGAGAAAAATACTCTGGTTAGGACAGAGAGAGAAAGAGGGAGAGAGGGAGAGGGGCAGGGAGGGAGGGAGGGAGGGAGAGAGAGGGAGAGAAAGAGAGAGGGAGAAAAGTCTTCCCCAGCTTATTAACTCCAGGAATTTTGAATTAGTGAGGTCATCTGAAGGTAACCATGCTTGTAAAAGGCTGAAATACAGGCAGGTGAACTTGGTACACAGCCCTTTTGCTGTAAAAACCCCTTTGAAAGTGCCCTGCTCTGCTCTGGCCATGTTCCTTCCACCCTGGAAGGTTTGAGGAAAGCAGAGGGAAAACTTGGATAGGAAAGCAAAGCAATGAGGAGCAGAACTAATGCAAGTTAATGAGTAACTATTCCCATCTTATGTGCATTTGTCCATATAGTCATCCTTCAATTTAATGAACAAAAATATGCAAAGTATGAGGAGTATATGGAACATGGTTTAAAAAAAAAAAAAGGTTATTCACAGAACTCTAATTTATAAATTTCATGGGCAGTTAATCTAAGTTGGAAACGACTTTCAGAATGAAAGACTTTCTATTTACAGATGAGTGAAATGCCAGCATAAAAGAAAATAGAAAAATAAATTGAAATATCTCCACTTAAACTTTGTAAACATTTGTCCAAGCCCGCCTATCTGCATTCTGTTTTATGGGAATAAATCCATGCCAAGTGAAAAAATTTACTTTAACTACAAAATGCACACTAAAAATGTAATTACACCTTTTTAGCAAAGTTTATTCTTCCCTCCCAAATCTGGAATATACCCAGCAGTTGACCCAACACTATTCACACACCAGGATAAAGGAATTCATTTAATCCATTCCAAATATTTTTCCTTTAGAAACACTTGGGAGCAGATCACCAAAAAGGATCATACAAGAAAGGATTTTAAATTTGAATGGAAAATTCACTGCATAGGGAAAAAAAAAAAAAAACAAAAAAGCAAAAAAAAAAATCCCATTTTTGCTTCACTGAAGCTCCAGCACAAACACTTCCTATAAACCTTTGAGGTTACAAGGGACAGGACAAGGAGAAACGGCCTCAAGCTGTGCCAGGGGAGGCTCAGCTTGGACAGCAGCAGGAATTTCTGCATGGAAAGGGTGCTCAGGCCTTGGCAGAGGCAGGAAGGGAGGTTTGGAGTGCCCATGCCCTATAGAAATTTAAATACCATATGGATGTGACACTTGGGAATATGGGTGGCCTTGGCAATGCTGGTGGAATGTTTGGACTTGGATGATCCTGGAGATCTTTTGTCATCTAAATGATTCTAAAATACATGGAGATAAAGTAGAACACAATCACTCTATTCCACAAAAAAAACAGCTGAAATTGCTGTGCAGAATCACAGGAAATTATTGAGACTTCCTCAAAAATAGCAAAATCAAGAGTTGCCTGCTCTAAGAGAATCAAAAAGTTCATTGGGCAAATGGTCTTAAGAGAATAAGGAAGAAACTGGCTGGAAGGCAACAGATCCAACACACAAAAGCAATTTTCAGGACCAAGAGACCATGCGAAAGGTTGAGGCTGCTCGTGGAGAATGAATTATCACTGCATTCTCCTTTAATGAGACAATTCTGCTTAAAATTACTGTTCTCATCACTATCACTGCAGATCAGAGCTCAGAAAGAGCCCAACCCCTTCAGGCTTTGGAGATCCACATCTAAAAATCCCACAGGAATGACCTACCCTGCTGCCACACAATTCCTTATGTGAACACAGGGGATGCTCCATTCATTTTCCAACACCTTGAATTTTCAGCTAAATACAGTATGGCACATAAAGGATGCCAAAGGATCAAGTCAAGGTAATAAAATCATGAATTGATCTTATTGCAGGTCAATAATAACTGACATTCCATCCATCTCCTTGGAATTCAACAGCAGGGACAGCCTTTGTATAACAAGTTTCTGTTTTCTTCTGTTCTGTGTTTAAACAGTTCTGCTAATTGGCTAAGGGATTAAAATTAAAATTTTTCTTTCCCCATAATCATGGAAACCATTTTTTTCCCAAAAACATTACTTGTGGATGTAAACAAAACTTTTCTAGAAGATGGAAAGAACAGCAGAAGCCCAAAAAGATGTGATGTACTTAAGAAAAAAAAAAAAAANNNAAAAAAAGGCAAATAAGCAGCTTGAAAGAAAAACTGGGGTTTTAATTCAGAAGTGGGAAAAAGGAAAAAACAGATATTATTCTTTGTACCAATATAACCTGACAGCCCAAGGAAATTCCCGACCATTCCTGAGAGTCACAAGGCACCACACTACCATGGATGTTTCCTTAATATCAGAGACCCAGTCTTTAAACCTGCTGAAATGTGGGTGCAGAAAATGGTTACAGCGGATACAGAAATCCTTGCCTACGCTTTTATATCCCATGCAGAACTTTGCAGTTCCCCTATAACTTTCAGAAGAACAGCAAAGGGAAGACACACCACCTTTATTCTGATCCACAGCTGCTGTTCAGCTGCAATTAATTTGAACCAGAATTCATTTTAACCAAGGGACCAGGACTTCCATCAGAAAATCGAAGTGTTGTCAAGTCAAGAAAATAAACCACTGTGGTCACAGAAAAAAGTAAATTTTACTATGGAAGTTTAACCTCTCTTTTACTTTATGAGTCCATGAAGTGAAAAAAAAAAAGTTAAAATACATTTCCTTGATGCAACAGACTTTAAAATAGTCATGAACATCTTGGGTGACTCCATTTAATAACTCCACACCAACTTCAAGCAGGCACTTTGCAGCAGAACCCCAGAATTTTCCAAACACCTTTAAATCAACACTGATAAAATTAATGCTAAAGAAATTAACTGACAGCACAAGCACAACAAATTCCAACTTGTGCCGTGCACAGGCCCCAAGGAATATAATATTACATTAATTATATTATATTTTGTATTATATCAAATATTGTATTTTTATATTAATTATCCTGAGTGCAGACCACTACAGCCATCTACTTGGGGATTATCTGATTGTTATAATTAGCCAAGTGACCCCTGAGTGGCCACTAAAGGAGCCCCTAGCTCCACAATTAACTCCTGAATGACCCATAAATTACCAGAAAGTTCCCAAAAGCTGCCCAACTGACCCCAAACCAACCCCCAGATGCCTCTCCTGGCCTCCCAAATTCTCCCCAGAACCCTCTCAAATCCCCTCCAACC
>VXBU01005743.1:97089-155552 GCA_013400315.1 Bombycilla garrulus
CCTAGCCCCCCCCTAAGCCGCCCCCAGTCCCTCTTAAAGAGGTTTAAGCTATGTTTTCCCAGACCATGCTGGAGAGAACAGTTTCTTCCCCTCATTTATTCCAGACCTGCCGGGGATTCCCCCCTGTAACTGTGTTTCTCTGGCTCTGTTGTGTTTAAATCAATGTTTAGAAGGGCCCGGAAGGAATTTACCAGCAAATTAAACTATGGATGTATTGTAAACAAAGAAGTAAAACCAGGGAAAAAAAAAAAATCTTTTTTATTCCTCAACTCTGCAAAGCAAAAAGAAAGAACCACTCCAGAGATGTGGCAGATGTCTTTCACCTACACAGAAATCATGTCATAAAACCTATTCCTAAATACTCCAGCTGTGCAGGAGCTCTTTAATTCACAGTAACCCACTCGGGCTCTGATGACACCCACACCCAGAGAGAAGCACTGCTCTGAAGTAGAGGTCAATTCCCTGAGAGATGGTCTATGCAAAAAACCCTTTCTAATTTGATGACCTGAGCTACCGACTCACTAAAATAAGGAAATTATCTGCCTCAGAAGAGCACTCAGAAAATAGTGAATTAAAGGTTATAATTTGCATGTACTCCTGAAATTATTTCTGCTGCCAGCTCCTATCCAGTCGTGCTCAGTGTGAGCTGAGGTGACAATGACCTGACCCACGCCCTCCCCTCCTTCAATGCTCGATTATTAGCAGTGCTCGACTCCTCCTTCCCTCTGACCCTGCAGCTCAGACCAAGAAATCAGGAATCAAGATGCTTTTCATTCACTTGCTCACTTCCCAAAGTTTCACTTCCAATATATCCTTGTTTGCGCCCTGGTTCTCTGGGCTGCCCTTTCTTCACAGGCACCTTTGCAGACTGGAGAGCTCAACTCCAAAACTGCCCTAAGACCTAACAAAGGAAGTTAAGAAATACTTGAGGGGTATTAAGAAATAACCTTAAGAATATACTAAGATATTAGTATATCTAATAGATGTGCTAATATCTATTAGAATTAGATAAGAAATGACCCTGGGGTGGCTGTTTCCTCATGTCCCCAAAAATCACTTCTCCACATGCTCCTAGTGGCCATCACATTGAGCCTCTGCCAAAGCACATGCATAGGGATCAGGACCTGAGAGCAGCACATTTTAACGGATGTTAAAACATTTCCTACACCTTTGGTTTTGCCATTCTTGCTCAGAAATGAGTAAAGCTCCTGAGCATGGCATGGAGCACAACAAAACTGAGCAGTACTCAGAGACACTCATCCCATTTGGCACATCAATTACGGCAGATTCAGTTCTGTGCCCAGCACAAACCCAGAGATTTACTCTGAAATCCACTGGGACAGGAAATGGACAAACTGCCATTGGGAGGTTCTGTATGCCATAAATCCTGCTCTGAATCGTGGTATTTATTTCTTAAGTGAAGCAATTAGCAAACAAAAAGAGAAGCAGAGTCATTGCAGGCCCAGTGAGTACTCTGAAGTTATTTAATGTTGGATTCTGTTGTCTAAGCTCCTGATTCCACAGGGATAGGTTGTCACTAGATCTATTAAACTTATAATAATGCACAGCATTCAGAAGATCTTTATGTGTTATTCATAATCGCCCAGATAAAATACTCCTCCTTCTCCAGCATCAAGCCTTGACATGATATTTATACCAGTAATTGTATTTCCGATGCATCTCACAGCAGTTACTGTTTCATCAGTACTATTTTTAGGATAGACAGTTGGATGCCTGCTAAATACTCTCATTTTAAATTAATTTCTCCAAATGTGGCATTCTCCCACTGCAGCCCATATTCTCTTTTGCCAGAATGGGGCAATATCTCAGATTTCTTCAAGCAAAGAGTATCAATTTTTGTCCTGCTTACTGCAGCAGCTCAGAGGAGAATAACTAGAAGGTGCTTTATGCTTTGTCCATCTTTAAGGCTGGATGCAGGCACAGTCCTGAACTTCACCTAGCCCAGACTCCAGCAAAAAGCTGGTAAAAAACCCCTAAAAGCTTAATTTCTCACATCATTTCCCATTTCTACCCCCTCCAGGGTTACTTATACTCTTAGAGAATGCGTATTTCCACTGAACTGGGAAACTTGTTCCAGAGCCTGACCATGCTGGAATTTTTTTCCTAGAAGAAGCTCTCCTGGAACAACTTAAGGCCATTTCCTCTTGTCCTTTGGCTTGAAACATGGCAGAAGAGACCGACCTCACCCCACTACATGTATTTTCTAAAGAAAATCCACAACACATTTGGGATTGGTCAGGAGTAGAAACAGAAACTGAGTTGAAATAACTCAAGAAAAGAAGCTCATGCAGTATTCTTCTTTTAACCAAATCTTTCTAAACACACATTTAACCAAGGGACTGTTAATAATAAATAGACAACAACACCTTTTTATGGTTTACTCTGAAATGCTAGTGACTATTGTTGTGAAACCTTTTCTCTTCAATCTCTTTCAGGTCTTGTCTTGCAGCTCCTTGGGATGCAAAAAAACAGGGGGAAAGGGAATGAGCTGAGCTGAAGTTCAGTCCCCCAGACATCACACCATTCAGTTAAGAAGGGGTTGGAAGGTTTGAAGGGGAAAAGAGGTGCACGTTTCTCTGTTTCCCTTATGTCACTACTTTCCTAAGGATGTTTTACAGCTCTGAGTTGTTTTCAAGTTACCCAGATCCTTGTGCATCTCAAATGGCAAAGAAGTATTTTAGAAAAGCAGTACTAAAACAACCTCACGCATGCACTGAGGCTTAATATAGACATTCCTCCTGCAGCAAGCACAGAGATGATGTGCATGTCATTAAAGACACTTGCACAGAGTTCTCACCTCCTTCCCATTCTCCACTGAGTAACCCTTGCCTTGAAATAGTGTCCCAACCTTCCAGACACTGAACACTTCCAAAGGTTTGCACTGAAGTTAATGTGACACATCCAGAAATATTTATACGCCCTTAATGCAAATAGCCATTTCCTAATCTGAAATATCCAGGGAAACAAAAGATTCAGTGCTGGCTTTTGAAGAGTATTTTTAAAACGTGAACATCATTTTTCTGCTCTCTGAGCCTGAGGAATAACCTGTGGCTTGAGCCAGACTTTGTTTTTAATGTCACTGTAAAGGTAGAGGTCCCTCCAGGCTGGAATCCAAGCAGCATTGCTGAGAAAGGATCCCCTCGAGTGGAGGCAAGGGGCAGGAGGCTGCCAAGGAAGCCCTGTAGTCTCCTCACTCAGAGAGTCCTGGAGAGCCTGATTTGTCCCCAGAGCTGGCCCTGCCTCAAGCAGCCATCCTCACTCCCACTCTGAGTATGTTACCCCTCCAGCACTCATCCTACAAGCTGGAAAGATGACAAACCCTGTGCTGGCAAGGTCTTCCCCTTAAAACTGCTCTCTGCAGAGTCCCTGCAACTTTCAGCCTTAACCATGGGAGCTGAGGAATGTTTGTAGTACAGGAAGAGCAAATGGAAGCCTCAAATGTTGATTGAAGCAATGCTGACAATATTCACAAACCAGGAGAGAAGAATATGCAGCAGTGGCTTGTGCAGTGCCTGTGGCCAATTTTCCTTTGCACTGAAGACACATGGCTTTGTCAGCAGCAATGAAATTGGAGCTTGTTTACCAGTGTGAGCAGATCATAGCACTTTATTATCATAGCAAACGAAGATAAATCCCAACATCCCAGAGTGCAACCAGGGCTTTGAGGCAAAGTGACAACCATGTCCTTATTGTCACAACATTACAGCATAATTAAAAGTACAGCTTTCATAATTAAGAACTTCCATATGATAAATCTCTTAGAAAAAAATACAAATGCTTGTAACAAGCACAATCCATACATTTTATCACAGCACCTCAACACTAATGATCAATTCTATTTTTAATCCTGATCTCCAGCCATTGGCACAAAACCTTGGGAGTTTGGCATGGCTGTTACTTAGGATTTGAAATCCTTTTTCACATCATGTTTGCTGCTCTTAGATTTAGGAACAAAACAAACACAGAATTGCCAGACTTGCCTATTGCATCTGGAAGAACTGAGATCAGTGTTTTTAAAAGCCATGTTCAACTGCAAAAATGAATATGTTAAAGACCCAACAGGTCTACATGGCCACAGACACCATTTATTTATAGCTCTTTTTGATAAAAAATGTGCAAAGAAAGCTCACAGGTGAAGTTTTTGGCCACATTTCTCTGCAGCAAGGGATAAGTGACATAGACGAGAACACCTCGGCATTATCTATCAAACTTCTATTACATACCAATATTTTTTGTTTTAGGTAATCCTTAGGAGATTTTTTATGTATTGCATATAATTTCATTTTATTTGCAACAATCCACCGTAATAAAACACTTCTGTTAGAAAACAGGGATTTACTCCTATTTATTGTATCAAAATTGCATTTGCTCCTTTCAAAAATACCCATCTTATGCCATGGTGTGAGCTAAACTGTGTTTTAATGAACCAGACATGTTTCTTTTCATTTGAATCTGAGCTAATTTCATAAAATAAAGGAATGTTGAATTATGTATTTATAGGTAAACAAATCCTTAAGCAGGATCAACTGTGGTGAAACCCAGACACTCAATGAGTCTCCCCAGGTGTAGCTTAGCAAAGCACATTAAAATAAAACTCCTCAAGTGCAAGGACTGATCCATAAAGTCTGCTCTTACCCCTGTAAAGCCAGGGGGGAAATGCCAGCACAGGGTGCAGAGCAGGAATTTCAGTGTGTGAAACACCCACAGCCAAGCCCAAGGCTGAAGGGAGGCAAGAGAAGATGCAGTCACCAATGAAAAGCTGCACCACCAGGAATTTGTTAAAGGGTTAAAAGGGAATTTTAACCAACTGGTTTTCACACAGGTTTGCTTCACAACTCTGGTCATGCAAGAGGGGATCAGCTGTTGTTCAACAGTCAAGAACTACAGAAGTCTAACAGGAACTTGCTATTTCTGAGCAGGCTTTAAATGAAATAACATAGCTGGGGGCTGCTGTTCATCACAAGCTTTCAAGCATAGGACAAGATGAATGAAAAAACCTCGTTCAGTTCAGAAGAGTCCTAAATTTATTAGTGGATACAAGTAATGCTCAAACTGCTCAAATTTTTCTACACCTGTGACACAGCTGTAGGAAATCTACAGATCAGAATCTCTGGTACATCCATTTAACCTTTGTTAAACAGCACTGAATTTACAACTCGCATTAAAAAATAGATTAAATACAAAAAGTATTTAGACAGAAAAGGAAAAAGGGAGAACTGAAAGCCACAATCTCCTTTATTGTGAACATCCATCACCCGCACGGTGCCCAAGAAGGAAAGAAACTCTAGGGTAGGGCAGAAAGGAGCAAAAGGGGTGAGAAATGCAACATTACCTCAAATAATGAGCAACACCACTGATCACACCAGAATCTCTCTCATTTGTTGGTGCTTCTAAACTTCATCCTTTTCATCCTCTTTCAACTACTCTGTACTCATTACTAAAGCAACACATTCACCTTGGCACTCAAATTCCATCTTAAGGTTGGAAATGCCATTCAGCTGAGCAATACTAGGGAAAGGAGACAGAGAAATATTCCTCCGAAGGCCCAATGCATTCCTCAGAGCAGTCACTGGAAAGCCATAAAGCCCTAAATCTGGACATTTTCCTCTTTCTTCCTCAGCTGAAGATTCAAGACCACTTCCCACACTTTAAATGTGACCAGGACCGGCCTGCTGTGCAGGTGGAAATATAAATAGGGTGGTTAATGTTCATCCTGTGGCTCCAGCCAGAGAGAGAACATGGAATATGCAGCAAGAGCTGACTGAGTCATCCTGGGAGCCCAAACTGGCACCAGTGATCAGGAGGGCTCCAGGACTGTGCCCTGTGAGAGAATTCCCCACTCCGCAGATTCTCAGCTCGGGGGCACAGCCACACCCCCTCCTTCTGGTTTGCTGGGGGACAAAGAGAAACTGGGACCTTCCCATGATCCACGAGGGCCCCCCAGCCCGTGTGACCCTCACACACCCATGGATGAGTTAGAATTAGATAGATTTTAACTCTTCCAGGTCCCTTTTTATTTTGTTTAGTTTTGAACAGATTTCCCCATTTATCCACAGGAGTGAGGACAGATTGCAATGGTGCTTTCAGCTCAGCAGGAGCTCTGCTGACAAAATTTCTGTTTCAAAGGACAAGGAGAGATAAATTGACCCAGATAATCAAGGTAAACAGATCCCAAAAAGGTCCAGTGTGCCATAGCTCTCCAGCTTAGAATAAGACAAAGATCCTGTAACAATTACACTTGCTGCAACTATTAATAACTTCTGAGGGAGAGTGAGCAGATTTATGGTCTCTCCTCACACAAGATACCATGAATGTCACACACATTTACACGAGAGGTACCACTTGTGACTGCTGCTTTACAGCAGAATAAAGCACATTTCTCCATTTCTGCTGTTCAGCTCACTTTGGGGATCTGCTGCTTTTCCACACTCTCTATCCTTCTGCTGGTAACAGAGCAGGAATTTCAGCTTTTAACTCCAACAATGGTATTGTCTAAGACTCAAACCCAGGGCTCCAATGATCAACAACTCTCCCATTTGTATCACTTCCACCCATGATCTTTTTCCTCACATCACTTCAGATAGAGTTTGTTACATTTCTGAGTGTCACGCACTCTTCTGTGCAGGATAAATAAACTCCTGCTCTCTGCCCTCTGTCTTATCCTTGCTTCCCCTGCAAAGGCTTCCTCTACTCTTGTATTTCAGTCACTTATGGCCAAAGCAGGAAGATGTACTGTCCTCACAGCATTTCTAGAATTGCATCTTTCCATCACTTCAAAACTAGAAAAGGTGGTTTGGGTTTTTTTTGACAGGAAGACATTTGTCTTTAATTACAAAATTCTTTAATGTTGGAAAGAGTCCTACAAAACTTCACATCCTACAGCACTCAAAGCTGAGTGGTTTTCAGACTTTACATTTGTTTCCCTTCCAGTTGCTAAGAGCTTTTCTGCCCCATCTTTTGGTATCCCCCCAGGACACAAAGGATATCCATGGGACCAGCTGAGGAATCAGCCAATGAAGATAACTGATTTAAACTTGAATTATGAGAGCATTTTGCTTCCTCTCCCTGTTTCAAACCAGACTTATTTGACATATGCTAGTGGACAGAGCACTGAAACAAACCTGTGGCTACACCACCCTCCCACAGTCATAAATTGCCCCTGTTTTATACATTGACACATTCTGATCAATATTCTTCAGCCTAATCTAAATCTCTCTCAGTGAGCTGAGAGCAGAATTTTACACTTGATGTGCTCAGCTTTGCTGCCAGGTACCTCCTACTTAGACCTGCATACAAATTTAGCCTTCTTCCTCAGAGTCAAACTAACACACACCAAAGCCAAGGCAAAATATTTCAAGCCTGGCTCTTCTTCACTCTCTCTTACAACTCCCAAAGCCAAGCTATTTAGTTTTAACTAAAACCCAAGCTTTGTTAAACCACGACATTCTGGCAGGGTGTTGGTGAAGTCCCATTGCCCCTTTTAGGGCTGGGTTTATCTTCTGGGGAGTGCAGGCAACCCCTGCGCAGGGACACAGCTCCAGGACTGCACTCCCCTTTAAACTCTGACATCAAAATACTAAATCCATCTCCACAGACTCAAACCTCCCTGAAAACAGCTGTGGTTTCACCCCCCAAAATCAGTAAGGTTGGTAAAGACCTCCAAGATTATCCAGTGCAACCTTCAAGCCAGGGGCTGATGCTCTGGGATGGGCAAAGGTGGTGCTCAGGGCTTAAAAAAACTGCATTTCATACACTCAGTGAGAATGAGCAAAGCCCAATTCTCATCTTAAATCCCATTTTCATTCTCATGCCTGCTGAATGAAATCAGGATTGATGTACCCACATCTGCAGGGTTTAATGGTAAGGTGTTCTGGTGTGCAAAAAGAGTAAGAAAGATGAAGTAGAAAACTTTCCTGTGCCCTGCAGGGAAACCAGGCCCCTTTTGGCTTGTGCAGTGCAACATCCAACTCTTACAGCCAGAATTAAGGAACACCACGTTTCTCAAGGAGTAGATAAAATTCTGTATATATGAACTCCATACCTAAAAAAAAAAAAAAAAATGATGGCACTTTTGGACCAATACCCATTTCTTTGTTGTTAAATGGCTTTCCAATACAACCTCTATCTGTATTAACTGATATGGGAATAAAAGCCCTAAAATCCCACTGACTTTCCAATCATTAAACAAAGCCCCCCGAACAACCCAGGAAGATACACATGCTTTTTAATTATCTAATACATGCATATATCCTAAATATAGACAGATAATCTATTTTTATGCCTCATCCTAAACCTCCTGTAATAACTGCACTCCAGCTCAGGTAATTCTATTTCATATTCTTTCGAGAACACGCGGCTGCAGTCCTATTTAAAAGATAATAATTCTTTTGGAGAACTTGTTAGAGAGGCTGATGGAGTTCAGAGGAATTCTTTGCCCAGGTGGGATTTCTTAGGAAGTTTTTAGAAAGCAAATCAATAAGAGTTCACAGATTGCAAATCTGATCACACTGCTGGCTGTCCCCAGAGGAAGCTGTGGAATTGTCATTTTAGTGAGGAGATCTTGACAGAATTAGTTCTCTGGCCTAGAAAATTGCTAAAGGACAGGGAACAGCAGGCTGGAGCAAAGGCCTCACAATCAATAAAGCAATACTTGTGTTATTTATCCTGACAGGTTTTTACCCTGGTTCCGATCTCTATCATAAAAAAGGGTAAAACTTCCGTTATGCTTCAGTATTTCATAGAATCATCTGAACAAGGTCGGATTTGGGGAGGGTCTGAGGAGAGGATATTGATACACATGATATGATCGGGAGAGCTTGGCTTGTAGTTCATTAAATCAAATCTTACTTTGGAGATCCAATATTCTCTGAAGCCTCTTGGATTTACTTTTCATCCCCCTCCCCTGCCTTATTTCTACAAGAACACTGGAGGGAACAGGAGGTAAGAACTGACTCCCTCCAGGTCCATTTCTATTGGACTAAATGGAAAAGTACAGAATTGTGCACCTCAGTGACCCAGAGAGAAGCGAACAGACATTCTTACTTTACACCAACCTACTACTGTCACAGAACAGAAAAAATTCAAACAAAAAAAAAACCCCATAACTTCCATATCTGACGTCAGTAGGCGGGACTCAATGAGGGGGTGGGAGCTATTTGAAGACCTTTTACCCTCCTTTTTTTCCCTTCGCCTGAAGACCTTTTTCCCTCTTTTTTTTCTTTCACCTGAAGACATTTTTCCCTCCTTTTTTTCTTTCATTTGCCTTGAATACACCTCAGGGTCTCCTTTTACTCATACTATGTGAGCATTTTTCACACAGAGGATAAGCAAACTTTTTCCAAGACTGAACCCACAGTTCCAGGGCTGACTTGTTTTAAGCTTGGTCTCTCCTCTACATGCAGAGGACATTTAGGAATGTCTGCAGCATTCCTGAAGAGCAGTGCAACCTCCCACTGCACTTCTTTCATGTACGAAACTCCCCTCCGCAGAGAAATCTGTGTAATCAAAAATCTCCCAGTAATGTCCTCTAGGACTAGAACCTTGCCCACACTCACAGGAAAAGCTCTAGGAGAACAACTGCTACTTAGTGACAACTCCATTGTAATAGAAATTAACCACTTCATGAAAATGGAAATCATAATTTCATGATGACAATGAAAATATACATAAGGATATTTTCTTTTCAATCCAGTCTTGTACCGAGATGAATGAAAAATACTTTATATGGTCTCAGGTTAGCATTTTGTTTCATACAGTTTGTTTCAAACAATTTCTGCACTGAAGAGCATTTAGAAATTGCCTGACCTGAGAAGGACAAATTCAGAGGAAAGAGGGCATAAAGAGCTCTGGTTACTCAGAATTTGCTTCACAGAACTTTTTATCTCGCCATCAAAAATAACAACAGAAATAAAATCATGATATATTATCAACTGTTTGGCCAAACTACAGCAGGAACCCCAGTCACGCTCTAATCAAGTTAACAGGAAGCAGAGTGACTGGAAGAACTTTGGGAATGAGGAGAAATAAGTGAAATCTGGCTTTTCCTAGTGGAGATCAATGAGCCAATGTGATTGCAGACAGATGCACGTTAACCTTATGTGGAATAAATTCTGTTTATCATCACATACACATATTACTTTTCACATATAGGCTTCCTGAGACAGCTCTGCTCTGGTGAGTGAAGGGCTCTGCTCTCAGGCAGAGTTCCACCAGCATGGAGCCACAATTTCTGACAAAGAGCCACTTCAGAAATACCTCTGACGCCTCCAAAATACACTCTCAGTACTCAGGTGAGTTAGGCAGCAACTGCCTAAGACACTGGCAGCCTGCAGTGTTCTCTGGGAACATCAGCCCTACAAATCCCACAGTTTGGGTAGCACAAAGCTTGGCTTATCCAGCTCAGGTGCTTATTTCCTGATGGAGGCTGCTTCTTGGGGCCTGCAGGAACTGGAGTCATTTGTTGGTGGCCAAAGGAGGGGGAAGAAGAGGTCCCTGGGAGAGCCACTCACCAAAAGCTGAATTTGGGAAATATTGTGGAAGTATGGCCATTGAGAAATCTAGTTCCTTCCACATCTCACTGAGACAATCCTCTTTGTGCAATGCCCATCAGGGAAACAGACATTTCCCATATTTCAGAAAGATTTCCTCTGTTCTCATCAATTACCATAAAAATTTTACCACAAGACTGCGGCACTGAGTTTTTTTTCCTCCTCTAGACCTTCAGAAAACTTGTCATATGCTCATAATAAGTTAACTGCTAGAAAACATCTGATAGGTTAGGAAGTAAAATAGTGATAAAAAGGCCCTAAAGGATGACTTTGAAAGATATTTTTCCAAGGAAATTATGGAAATCCTCCTGATTTAAAGAGAAATGGAAATTAGCAAAACTCCATATTTCTGACAGCCTCAAAATCACCTGTTACTTTGTAAAATCCACTCCAAACCCAAAGCAGTGCTGCTCTTAATTTCATCTCGCAGCCCACCTTCACAATTGCCTTTAAAGTTTGGCTCTGAGAGGTAATTTTGAGGCGCACTGAGATTTGCAGGAGTTGAATGGAAAGCACCAACCTGGAGCTGCGTGTCCCCATGTTCAGCATAAATCCCTCTGAAGCCACAGAGCAAATAAAAATTGAGGTAATTCTAGCAGTTTTACCATGAATATGTGGGTTATACAACTCAGAAGAACTCAATAGCCATTTTAATGGGGGTCATCGCTATTCAGAAAGACATTGGAGAGAATGCTCCACATGGCTTAATTGTTTAAATAAAAAGGCTTCAGCAATTTGCAAAGCTGATCTTTATGTTTTTCTATAGACCAATGCATCTTTGCTACCATGAAACACAGGGGACAACAGAAAACCACAGGCAGGAAGAGGAAAGCTCCTGCCATCACCTCCAGGCTCTTGCTGTGCACTGGGCATTTAAGCTGAAATGGCCTCTTTTCCCAAAGAGAATTTATCAGAATTAATCAATGGGCATCTGGGGACCAAATCTTCAAAAGCAGGCAGCACCCAGCAGCTCTCACCATGACCTGAACGTCCACTTCAGCAGATGTTCAAGCAACAGGATCAATTTTGGGAATGGAGACTGACCCCTTTTGCAGACAAAAGACAAAGTGTTTTGTATGAGCATAATTTTTGCTCTCCCCCTACCATTATACTCTGGAGAAAAAGCATTCATGGCTCCTGGGCACTAAAAATAAAACTTCAAACAGATCAAACTCCTTGACTGGTGTTGTTTCTAATCCCCAGCTTGGGTTGTGAGGGCCTATATTTTACAATGAGAATTGCAAGAGACATTGTTTCATTAAGAGGTTCTTCTATTCCCACTCTCAAAGCACAGACTTTGAAGACGAATGGAAATTTGGGAGATAAGTTTCCCAACCTCATGAAAATATGACTCTGACAAGCCCCACAATCTCAAAAAGCCCCAAGCTCGAAACACCAACTCAGCACCCCAGAAGCGCACAGGTGCTCTGGAAAGTCATCACAAAGCTCAACTAAAATATTAGCACCATTCTGGAATGATGATGCATGTGGAAGTAGATGGGCAGGGGGACAAAAGGAGGGGACAAAGGGCAGGAAGCGCCTGAGAAGGGAGATGGCACACATTGCTCACAATGACCAAAGCTTAAGAGGCTCAGACTGAGCTGCAGACTGAGAATATGTATTTTTGGAAGAATAACAACAAACTTCTAAATCTGTCAGTCTCTCAGAAGCACAAACTAACACAGAGATAACCAATAAGGGAAAGCCTGTAAGTAATGAATTTAACCCACAAGTGGCATTTTAGCAGCATACAGTAAAAAAGGCATGATCCACAACCTGATCAAAATGGGCCAAAAAATTATGAGAGAAAACCTTCAGGAGCCAGGCTGGGAGATCTGGGGCTGCAGAGCCTGGACAAGAGAAGGTGTGTAGAGACCTCATAGCTCCTTCCAGGGCCTGAAGGGATACAGGGAAGCTGGAGAGGGACCCTGAAATGGGAACTGGAGTGCCAGGACACAGGGAATGGCTTCCATTGCCAGAGTGCAGGTTGGATGGGATATTGGGAAGGAATTGTGCCCTGGGAGGGAGGGCAGGCCCTGACACAGAGTTCCCAGAGCAGCTGCGGCTGCCCCTGGATACCTGGAAGTGGCCAAGGCCAGGCTGGACTTTGGGGTTTGGAGAAGCCTGGGACAGTGGAAGATGTCCCCCATAGCAGGGAGTGGGATTGGATGATCTTTAAGGTACTTCCAACCCAAACCATCCTGGGATTCTTTTAAAACCTCTCATATATTTTAAGATAAAAACTAAATTAAATTATTTAAAATGAAAAATGAAAAATTCTGTAAAAATTTTGTCATGCCATGGGAAACAAATGAATTCTTTCCCCAGTATGTTTGGCACAAAGATCTCTGGAAAAGCTGGAAAAGGTTTAAGCTTCTGAAATGTATCTGCTTCCAACAGTAGTTTATATCCAATTTGCTTTCTATACTCCACTTATTTATATAGAACTTAGTAATAAAAAATTACCCTGGGGAGGCTCAAATTCGCAGTGTTCAGTAGTTACCTGGTCAAAAGTGCTCAGTCTGAATGCCAAATTAGAACCACCAATCAATATTAATTAAAATAATCCCTGAGGTATAAAACCTGCCCTGTTTAGGGAAAAGGCAACCAAGTCCTACTGGATTTTTAATCATCACACATCACTGTAATTGGTTCACCCAACCTGATTGGGGCCTTGGGGGCACACACTGGCAGCTCCATGGACCAAGGGTCCCTGGCTGGGATTTGGGAAGCAATTCCTTAATGTGGGATGGAGGGGTTTGGACAGCAGGTTACAGAGCAGGGGACCAGAACTGGGACTTTGGAGGAAAAAATTATCCTGGCTTCTTCCCAGACAGGCCTCCACATCCAACCCTGATGTTTGACACCTCTCCACAAAGGATTTATGCTTGGAAAGGAGGGAAAATAGGATGATTTTGAGTCCAGCTCCACTTTTCCAGACAAAGAAATGTGTGCTGCTAATGTTCCATTGCCCACCAAGAATCCTCCCCAACACATTTCTCCCCTTATTTCATGGCTATTTTGATTCAAGTACTAAAAGCTCTGCAAAACTGAGAGAAAAAAAGTAAAAAAAAAAAAATTAAATCCTGTAAAAGCAAATTTGCAGCTCAGGTCTTGAGGGAAGGACAAAAACTTGGGGCATTCAATGATTGAAGCTCCATAAGCAAAAGCACCTTGCAGGGTTACAGAGCAGAGCTTCTGACAGGCATTTCATGGAATTGCAGATGCTCCACCAGGCACAAGGAGGACTGGTTAAGCTCCCAATGCATTTTTAAGAGACGGAATTAGAGCTATCCATTCCAGATCATTACTTGTGGAAGATAAAGAGGCTTCCAGCTTCTCTAGTATGTGGTTACTAAAGAACTCTCTCTGACAACACACTCCTTCTATTATCCCCTTATCTCAAATTTAATTCTTCATAACTGAAAAATAAACCTGATTATCAACATACATTTCTGGCCTGCCCAGTGCACCTTTGCAATATTATTTTCTCATTTGCACAATCAGGAAATCCAGTTTCCATGGGCTTGAAAGCTGCTTCCTTTACCTTCTGCCTAACAGAATCCCAGAGCTGTTTGTTCGGGGGTCGGGGGCTTTATTATTAGAATGTTTCACGTAAAAAGGGGAGAAACACCCAAAACAGCTTCCAGCTATAGTTTTTCTCTGAAGTCACCCTTGCAGCAGGCAGCATTTAACACTTCTGAATGTCATCATGCTGCTTTGCCATGGAATATAGAATAGGGGAATATGAATAGGTGTGTTCTGAGGTGTGGATTTCCAGCTTTCACCCCTGCCCAAAGGACAGCTTGGTAATGTCAATATGAGTCCTACACTGCACCCCAAAATATTTTAACCTATGTTGCAGAGTCACTGAGGGACTACATAAAAGAGAAGGCTTCTCCCACTCTGTTCTGCTGAGGCAGAGCTGAGTAATCTAGGAAATGTAGCTCCCTTCCCTTCCTGGGAAGATCTAGGTTGGATTTTAGGGAAAGGTTCTTCCCCAATGAGGCACTGCCCAGGCTCCCCAGGAAATGGGCACAGCCCCAAGGCTGCTAGAGCTTCAGGAGAACACTCTCAGACACACCACTGAAGGTTAGTTCTTCCTGTGAGCAGAAAGGAATTTAACTGGATGACGCCTGTGTCCCATCCAGCTTAGGAAATTCCGACTGCAAGAACCTCAGCACGAAAATGGTGGGGGTGACTCAGAGCAGAGTCACCAACAAGACAACTCAGGTACAAAGGTCCAGCTGTTGTAGAAGTCACAGTCAAGTTTTTGCTGGAGAAAGCAAAAACCCAGCATGACACAGCTGTTATAGAGCTGCCCAATTAATGCCTTGTCATTAAAACAATAACTATAAAATAATAACTATGTCACAAGCTGCTAGGAATAAACGATAACAGGCATATCCCTTGAAAAATGGCCTGTCAAGAAGCAGACTGAATATTTTGAAGAGTTTTTTATAAAAAAACACATGTATTATTTTCAATTAAAAACTTCAAAATATTAATATTTTCATAAATATTCAAAAACAACCACGTACATTACGAAATAATACAGCCCTTGAGTACCATAACCCAGCAGATCTCCACTATCTTATAATGCCCTGGTTCTTCTGCATCTGTTGTTTAAGGAATCCACGGTTTGCTTCCTCCCTTAGAAATCCCAGTCTGCTCCTTATTTTTCCTCAATTAGGTAATAATAATAAAGGAAACAAACAAAACCCACCCAAAAACTAAAGGCAAGACATGAAAACAGCAAGGATTTGAAGGCTGCAAATTGTCCTCAGTCATGCCAGTTTACTCCCCAGAACAACACCCACAATTAAAGGATCTCTAATGCATCCATACAAAATGCATTCCTTTTTTTGTTTAAAAAAGCCATGTTCTTGCTGGACTGTGAAGTTTGTGACTTGGTTTACATTAATTATAATTCAGTTCAACGAAAACTAATTATCTAAGCACATCTGTCCAGGCATCCATCCTCCAAAATGCTTGGATATAAATTTCAAATTTGAAAACTTAGGCTATCACAGAGCACTGCAAACTTGCTCCAGCAGGTCACATTTGTTAAATGGAAAGAAAAAATTGCCTTGTTTGCTTTTGCATTGAAACTTTCTAAAGAAAGCAATTCGGTAAATAATAATAATGACATTAATAGAGCAAACAAAAATTCCCTCCCAAATCTAAAGGAAGACATGAAAACAGCCACGGATTTAAAGGCTACAAATACAGCATTCCCTAGAAAAATTGGGTTTTGGCAGGAAGTTGCTCTTGGGAGAAAGGGCAAAGCCAATTCTCAATGCAACACAATTTTCATTATATATTAGAGAACATATAGAAATGTTTGGGAACGTCACCTATCCCAAGTTTGGATTGTGAACACCATACCAAACCCTTGGATACCAGGAGAAACCTGGAACAGTTGCAGGATGTCATTTCATCTCCACTGCCTGCTCACTGAAAAATTTATGTGCCCATTACTACCTTAGATGATTATTACAATGTAATTTACTTGGTATAAAGTGGGTGTCACAATATAGCTGGTCTTGATGACAGCAATAAAGAAATACATATAAAAAAACCCCACTCCATGGCAAAAAAAGTGATTAAAATTGCTATGAAATTCCCATTACTGCTGGACTTCCGATAAAAATCATGACCTTGGCAATCAGCACATCAAGGGAAGTATTAACAAGGCCACAGGTAAAAGGAAATCAACTCTGAAGTCAACAAGAAATCATCAAGAACTGGAGATTGGATTACACTCACATATCAGCCCCATGCCAGTAGCACATGCCTTGGCCTTGCTAAGAATCACCAGGCTTTAAATGAGTTTGTCAGGGCCCCTCACATTTGGGATTCTGCTGGTGACACGTTTGCTTTCAGAGCTTGTTCAGGGTGCTCCAGGCCTGCTGCAAAGCCTCACTGCTACAGGGCATGGCCTGGGCACACCTTTCTTTCCTCTCTGCCCCCAGCTGTTACTCTTTTCCATGGAAAATTATTTGGTTTGGTTCTTGTCCAAGGGTAAAAATTAAAACTCAACATTTCTGAAGCTGCCTCTAAAGACACACAGCATATTAAATATATGCAGATTCCACAGCAGTGACTGAACTGTCTCCACAACAAATATAAGTGGCATTTTTACAATTTTTCTTTTGTGCCCCTATTTTCCCTATCCTTACTACAATACCTTCATCTAAAAATCAATGCAATCCTTCAAGTTGCTGGTTTTAAGATAAATTGATTGTACAAAGAAAATGTCACTTATTTGAGTGAAATGCAACCTCTGGGCTTGTTTCCTCATGGAGCAGAGCCTGGCAGATCAAAGCACTGAAGATTGCCATGGTAGGAACTCTCTCCCCAAAGCTTTGTGCATTTTTGACAGTCCCTGTACCTCTGCTGGCTACGGATTCCAGACAGAAGGAAAAACAGGGAAACAGAGACAGTAAATCACTGCAAAACCTCTTTGAGCTCTCAGCTGTAATGCAAACATTGCATAGCAAAGTGTCTTCCTGGCCTGAACCTTTCTGCCTTGACAATTTAAAGCCCTGCACAGCGACACAGACATCACAACAAAGCAACAATTCCAGTGTAAACACAAAAACAGCAATCCCCAAAACAGCTCTGAGAAGCTGTTTTACCTGTTTCTGTAAACTCCTTATCTAAGCACATTTACTCAGGCATCCATCCTCAAAAATGGTTGGATATAAATTTCAAATTTGAAAACTTAGGCTATCCCAGGCAGGAGAGCACTGCAGCCTTGTTGGTAACATTTGCTAAGTGGAAAGAAAAAAAATTCCTTGTTTGCTTTTGCACTGAAACTTCCTAAAGAAGCCATTTAGATAATAATAATAAAGCAAAAAAAACCAAAACCAAAACCAAAAAAAAAAAAAAAAAAAAAAAAAAAAAAAAAAAAAAAAAAAAAAAAAAAAAAAAAAAAAACAACAAAAAAATCAAAAACTAAAGGTATGAAAACAGCCAATGATTTGAAGGCTACAAATGCAGTATTCCCCAGAAAAATAGAACTTTAGTAGTTGTATTTGTGGTTGAGCTGGGGACTGAGTGCATTTTGTCTAATCTTAGTTCAAGCACATGGTAAGGTTAGGAAACATGGACTGAGAAATTACAACATCAGTGCTGCAGCTTTAATTATCTCCACATGTATAATTTAAGAATATTTTGTGTCCATCTGCTGAGAAGTTGAGTTGATAACTGAGGCCTACTGCTCAGACTTCCACACTCCCATCCAACTTGTCTCCAACCCTCAGGAAGAAGTTCTCGATGGACACCAGTGGATGTAACACTGGCCTGCAGGGAAACAGCCAATCATTTCATCTTTGGATGCTTAAAGCACACAGGCTTTTCTGCCTGCTTTCTGTAATGACAGGAGGGGAGAAAATGGCTTCAAACCCAAAGACAGAAGGTTTAGATGGGGTATTAGCAAGGAATTGCTCCCTGGCAGGGTGGGCAGGCCCTGGCACAGGGTGCCCAGAGCAGCTGTGGCTGCCCCTGGATCCCTGGCAGTGCCCAAGGCCAGGCTGGATGGGGCTTGGAGCAGCCTGGGGACAGTGGAAGGTGTCCCTGCCATGGCAGGGGTGGCACTGGATGGGCTTTAAGGTTCCTCTCAGCCCAAACCATGAGTGATTCTGGGATTCCAGATCCCATCCTAGAGGCAGGCACATTTCCATGACTCCCAGACTGCTCCCATCTTCAGTGCCCTCAAGAAGGCTGGAGCTGTCTCCAACTCTGCAGGGAATCCAGCACATTTCCCATCCCATTCAGGGATGTGCTCTGGGCCTGGTGAAGTCCTAAGCCTTTACAAGTAAGGTGGTGTTGGGTCAAAGGTTGGACTCAATGACACTGAAGATGTTTTCTAGCCTCAATGGTTCTATGATCCTCAGCAACAGGAAATTCCAGACAGATATCAAAAAACCCCAGAAGCGACTCAAGATTCATGAAGTGTGAGTAACTGCAGTGCTTGTGTGCCAGAGGTGGCCCCCTCTGCAGGGCTTGGGGTGGGGAGGTGGCAAACAGTTTGGCAGAAAACCTGGAACTCAGGCTGTGTCTGAGCTCAAGCTGCCCTGCAGCAAACAAAGCCTACATGATGCACACTCTTTCCTTTTGCCCCTTTTCTCTCTTCTCCACAAATTGAAGGCCAAAGAGATTCAGGTTGATGCTCTCAAAGTCAGGGGTTTGTCTAAGATCTGGGAACGCTTTCCATGGATAAACGTAGAGCCATTCAATAATCGCTCCTTATCCAGTCACACATGGATTCTTGGAAAAGCCTTAAAGGCTTTTCAAACCAACAGCCATTTCCAAGAGGTTATTGCTGTACTGACACAGAACCCTGTACACAGGCGTTCTTATCCAGAATCTAATTTAATGGATAATTGTTCTCTGGAAAGCAGTAAGACAAAAGTCTGCCAGTAAAACTACTTCTCAATAAAAGATCATTTTTCATAGTCTAGCTCCATGCTGGCTGACCTGAACATTCAGAACCTTCATTGATGCACACGTGAAGCATTTGATACACCCCTTGTTAAAGTCTTCTCCTCCCATCTCAGCAAGATGCCAAGAGAGCCCCAAGACACACCAGGATTTACACCATTATTGCACAGAGGGAGAAGAGCTATTTATTTTGTTGACATTCTGCTTGCATTGAAATAGAGAAAAAAAAAACTTCCTACTTAAGGGACTTCCTTTAAGCTGGAATTTAAACCATCTGATACATCAAGAGAGGTCTGAGGTACACAAATAAAGCCCTGTCTTTTTTTGAAAATTAAATCTATCGGATATATAGGGGCTGGGACCAGATGATGTTTAAGGTCCCTTTCAATGAAACCATTCTAGGAATTTTCTTTTAGTTTATTTTCTAAGGTATACAGAGATAGTAACAGAGGTGTCATCAGGGTGTGAAAATGTGAAACTGGTCCAAGAATATGTTCTGGGACAGATATTTCAATCAGGATTGCTCTAGGACCTCTGCCAAAGGTGAGAGGTCAGTCAGGCCTGGAGAAAAAGAACTGTACTTCATAAAAAACATTTAAAATGTCTCTATTTTCTTCTACATAAAATGACAAGTTCAAATTTCACATTTTGGTGAGAACAGATTAGACCCACAAGCAAGAGAGAAGCCCCCAGAAACCAAACCAATACACGAGGCTCTTATGTCATGTCTGAAAGATCATATAAAGCTATCAGAAAGATTAATTCATCCACCAGGAAAGAGGTTTAACCTTTAAGGAACAAGCAACCCTGAGTTTTCTCTGCAGTGTCAAACAATGGAGCATCATTCTCAGTCTCAAAGCTTAAATGAGATGAATGCCATTTTCTAAATCAGTGACTTCCCTGTTGTTCAGGACAGTCAATCTGCCTTGTAAGCCCCAGGTGCAATCCAGCTGTGACATTTGGGATTTACCCCTGGAAGCACTCCTGTCCAGACACATGCCTGGAGTGAACATTCCGAAGGTAAATTCCACATCAGTCAAACCCCTTCCTATGAACTGCAGCCAACAGGCAGAAATAATTGAAATCTTCCTCAGCAGAGCTCAGTCCTCAGGTTACCTCAGCCTATCTAAGCTTGCAATCCCATAGACAAACTGCAGGGCCATGTCCATCCCAAATGTGCTCTCATTTCTGACAGGGAACTTGCTAAAAGTAATAAAAATGCATTTGCTGCTTAGATGGGAAATGGGCATTATGGGATATTGGGCCTATTCCTGTTCAGACAGATCCCATGCCAATAGTGCCAGGACTTAGAAAGGTCATATCAGAGGTGGGCTCATGGAATACCCTGAATTGGAAGATTCCCACATAGATCACTGATCCAACTCCTGGCCCTGGCCAGACACCCCAATAGTCCCACCCTGTGCATCCCTGAGAGCATTGCCCAAAGGTTCCTGGAGCTCTGGCAGCCTTGGGGCCGTGCCCATTCCCTCGGGAGCCTGGGCAGTGCCGGCACCCCCTGGTGGAAAAACCATTTCCTGAACTTCAGCCTGACCCTCCCCGACACAGCTCCAGCCATTCCCCAGGTCCTGTCCCTGTCCCAGAGAGCAGAGTTTGGAGCTGCTAGTCAGGAGGAGCTGCAGACCATGATCAGCCCTACCTCAGGCCCCTTGTGCTCCAGCTAAACAAGCAAAGCAACCTCAGCCCCTCCCAGAACCACGTAGATCAGTTCTTCACCTCCAATCATATCAAAAGTACAAGCCAAGGCAGTGGAACAAGGAAAGAAAGAAAAAAAAACCAACAAAACAAAAAACTACACATCCTTGAGCCTTTCTTTCTCCCTGTCCACCATTTCCAGAGCAGGTCTATATCAAGCCATGTTCAATTCAGGTGCTTGATAACTTGCAGTGGGTTTCTCCTCTAAAACCTCATCTGCTCATCCCTTTAGTGTGTGTGGACTTCCAATATTCCCTGAAATTGTCCCAATGGGGTGAAAATTCCTCTGACCTGTTTGCATTGAGCCCTAGCTCCTCAAGTTTCAGCTGAGGTCCTTAAAGCTGCAGTGAACAACTGCTTCTTCTTTCGTGGAACCACCGAACTGCAAATTCAAACTCCTGCTCCCAAACAGCAACAATCAGATCACAGATGAAGTCAAAATTATTTCTCTCACGCATCTTTTGCCAATTACACTGATTTGCACTTGGCATTTTAACAGCAATCCCTCTCACAAGATTCTCTGCAGATCTTCCTTGTCAGCCCTCACCTTCAGAATCACCAAAGCAACTCAGTGGCATCATTAAATATGCTCATGTATCCACAGTAAGCCTGTTTTTCAGGATATACTGAACAGAGGTCCTGATGTCCTACTCACTCCAGTGGTGAGCTCCTTCCCGCACGAGGACTGATTTGAGGCTTTTAACCTCCATTTCCTACTTTCTAATCTGTTGTTTGTCCATGGAAGCATTTCTTGACTAAAGTTAAGGGGAGCACCCTGGTGAGGATCTGAGGCAAAAAACTCTTGATACAGAATCCTTCTCCAAAATCCCCACCCATTGTCTGTTGCCCAAAAAGCCACTTGAACAAAGTAGATTCACCCAAAGGTAGAGGATGGAATGGCCACAAATACACCATATGTGTGTCATTAAAAGAGCTGAATAAGTGTACCACTGTGCTCTGCAACAGCAACAAAATTAGTGCCCTCAATTCTCTGACAGTCGCCCAGGGTGAGATTTTTGTACAAAAATCCTCCTTTTAACTTCTATCACAGGTGCTAGTTATTGTTTTCTCAAGAGGTTTGCCAGTGGATATCACAGAATATTTTGATTATGTCTGAGAGACCCCACATCCAGCTGGAAGCTGACAGCTCTGGAATCCCAGAAACACAGAACTGACACTGCACAGGCCAATAGCAGGTTGGTACTGAGGGACTGCTTTTCGAAAAAAAAAAGATTTATAAATAGTGACACCAACACTCTGAATTAGAAAAAAAAATGCCACAGAAGACAACCATCAAGGTCTATAAGGCACCTAAAAGAAACTTAATCTCTAAGCTGGTCTGGGCAGCTCCAGAGAGACTTTAACGTGGTCATAAGATACACACATCCAGTTTGCACTTGTCTGGCAAAATACCCAAATAAAACAAAGGCCATAACGTTTCCCTCTCCTTATCATACAAATAAATCTCAAGCATCAGGATTATTTAATTAATAAATGTGCTAACATGATTATTAAATTTATTGTTATATGTTGTCTTTCTGATTACTGCACACAATAGCTTTTATATTCTGCATAATGAACACTGTCAAAGGAAATAGCTTCATGCAAGCCAGTCAGAAAGAGCAGCAAAACCTTCAGTGAATACACAGCCAGTATCTTTCCAGAATATTTTTTCATGCTAAGTATTACTACTTTTAATAATATTCTTAACCTTCCTTTTTAAAGCAGGAGTACTATTGCAAGGTAACAGCAACAATTGCTCTTGGCAATTTAGATATCATACAGGAGACTGTGAGACTTCCTGAGCTATTGGCCTCTAATCACTTTTCATGCAGTCTGACATGTGAAATCCACTATTTAAACACCACAGCTGCTTAAATAAAAGCAGGATTTTGAACATTCCATCCTGCTACTTATTATTTCAAGTATGCAAAGGTACACATTGTCAAACCTATTTGTTCATACAAGGATTTTTTTTCAGCTCAGCAAGACCTCATTTCCTGAACAACCCAAGAACCACCAAGACTTGAACTAAAAATGAAAGAACTGAGTTATTGTGAGTCGGTCAAAAACTGACCATTCCTGACAGAGTAACAGCCGATAACTTTCAGCTGTCTCAAAGTAAAAAAAGCAACCCTCAGAGGTCCCGAGGGAAGGAATCCCTCTCGGGTTTTGTAACACCACTTTATCTGGTTATTCCTGACTCATCCTGTGTGACAGAGCACCTTTCCTAAAGGGAAGGTTAAACCAGATATTCTGCCTGACCTTGGAAAAGGGATGGAGGGACACAGGGAATGGCTCCCCACTGCCAGAGGGCAGGGATGGATGGGATATTGAGAAGGAATTGTTCCCCTGGGAGGGTGGCAGGCCCTGGCACAGGGTGCCCAGAGCAGCTGTGGCTGCCCCTGGATGTGCCCAAAGCCAGGTTGGAGCAACCTGGGGTAGGGGAAGGACCATGGCCTTCATGGTCCCTTCCAATCCATTCCGTGATTCTAGGAAAAGAAAAATGACCAAAAAATATCCCCATATGTTGCATGGAGTTCACTGAAAGTTCTTTCTAAATGAAGCCCATGAAATGTGATTTACAAGTGCCAGCATTTCGCTGCTCCCCTGACTGTGGGCAGCACTGAGCAACTGCTCCCTCCCCATCCCTTCCCTTTTCTAAACCATGCTTTTATTACATTCATGTATTGTCCAAGACAGCCATAACTGGAGTTCACTAAATAAATTTGCAAGAAAAAATTTATAGATGGTTTGAAAGTTTAATGCAATGGCCAAAAGATTTTTGGAGTGCTGGGAGAATTAATCTTACTACTCATTACATTTATTGATTCCAATCAAGCTTCCAGACATCAGCATAGGTGCCACTGCTAAGAAATAGAAAGTTTCCAGGAAATCTCTACGTAAATCTAAAGTGACTGCCAGCTTTGGGGAAGGGAAAAAAGCTGAGGAAGAGGTGTGTAATCTCCATGCCAGTAAATGCTAAACTAATAGGTTATCAGCCACCACTTGAGGAGCTACCTCCAGCACTGCTTTTACAACAAGCACAAGATGAGACTTCAGCCCTCAAGCCTGCAAACGGGTCAGTATTCATAACACCATTTTCTCTTCCAACACTGAACTCAATTAGGGATGAAAAGCAAAAACACACTTCCACACGTAAAGATTGGGGTTTTTTCCCTTTCTTTTTTAATTAGAAGCTGAATCTAGTTGAAGGTAGAAGCTGAGCAGCCATGCGATCATTCTACAATAAATAAATAGAAAGAATAACTTTGCTGCTTTACTTTATGTCTGCCCTCAAGAACAGGTGGAGGCTTTTCATTTGAGGATGGATTAAAACACTGGCTTTGAGTTTTGGAAATAATTTACCACATTTGCTTGAGTAAACCTGAGAGAAAAAGAGCATTCATGAAGGGATGAACAATGACACAAGTTTGTTTTCTACACCTCCCACTCCAATCCTCTCCTAGGACTGGAGTGCAAACCACAGCTAATGCTGAGGGAACACCACAATCCAGACAGTATTTGAAAGTTTGGTTGAGCAGAGCATGAGAAAAAATATTTTATTTACATGACTGCAAACTGATTTTAACTTTTTTTCATGTATGTGTGGTATGGATTACATAAGGCTACACTGGAAAACACTTGGGAAAATAATAATTCCAAAAGTTTGCTGCAACTCTGAGTTTCTCAGGTATCATTTTTACTTGTAGTGGTTGTAATAAATAAGAGCAGTACTGAAAACAAGCCCATCTGAAAGACCTTTCTGGATCACCTGTGAGGTCACAATTTCTTGAATTGGTTGGGATGGCTCATATTGTCATAGAATAAATATTTTAAAATTCTTATATCTGAGCATTTTGCTTTCAATTTAAATTTATAAGAGAACAACATCTGCAATGCTAAATAGAAAAATGTCGATAGGTTGTCAGAATTCCTTGATGTTTGCCATTTTGCACAAATTCAACCTAGGTGTAGTTTAATCTTAGTTAGGTCTTACCAAATTAATTTAAGTGTAAACTATAAAAAATTATCAGCCTGTCCAGTCTGAATTCTCTATTTTTCTGTGGCATCACTTGACTTTAGGACAAAGTCTTAAACAGCGACATAAAAAGTAGCTTAAAACTTCCTGTCTAGGCTGATTGTAAACCTGTAGCCTCCACAAAAATAAAGGAATTTTCTGCCTAGGTAACACCTAACCTGGCACAGGAACTTATCAAGCAACAGGATCAACCTGTGGAATTTTGTGTGCAAGTTTTCATTAGCTGATGATGCTGCTCCACTCCTGACACACTCCTGCTCCACTCTCACAAATGAGAGCTTACTCCTGACAGATTGTCTGACTACCCCTTGTAACTGAAAGCACAGGTACAACCCTAAAAACCTCACAGCATTTTTCTTCTCTATTAACTCAGCTTCACCAGGCCCTTGGGACCCACTCTGGCAGAGGGAGTATCAGCAGGAGAGAAGGTGCTAAAACATAGCACACAATATTGAAAAACAACCAAACACAAAAAAGCCCCACAAAACAACAACAAAAAACATACACACACAAAAACCCCCAAAACACAGAAATAAACTATTGAAATCTTGCCTTTTGTATATATTTAGCGATCTCACTGAGAATCACCAGCACAAGTGTTCATTAACCAGGCTGGCTGACAAAGGAAACAGATGTGAGTACAGTCATCTTACGCACTGGAATTAATTACATCAAGTTTTAGGTGATGCCACAAATAAAGATCATGTTGTATTGCTGAGATGATCAAGAACACAAACTGCAAACCTATTGCAACATTTAATAACCCCCATTCCCCAAAGGGCAGGAATCCTTTCAGGCAGCTGTGTGATGAGCAAATACTTAAATGTCACACCTGGAAAATTACCCAACCTGTGCCTCCCACATCAGATGCTCCCCATTTAAAACCCAACAAGAGCAGCTCTGTTTCTGATGCATGGAAGACAATTCACACTGTCTTCCTAATTGCTACTAATTGCCAGCTACCATTTTATCCACAGTTTCAACCCTGAAGAGGATGCTTTCCATCAGCTGCAAACAGATAACAAAAGGCTGGAAGGGAATATAACTCTCCTGTGTTTAGATATCCCCTGCAAACCCTAGTTAAGAATGTTTTATCCAGCCCCATGGTGGCATTTCTTGAATTCTGCAGAATTGTGATTTAAAAGCATTGAGTAATATGACAACTGATCTCGTCTTCAAGCTACTTTTGAAAACTTCATTCTTACTCTCCATTTCTGTTCTGAAATTATCTCATTTCAGCCTCCTACAAGGATCTTGTCCTGCTCCTGTCTGTCACTCCAGTATTCAAGCATTTCATTCCATCTCTGCACCTCTAACCTGTCTGGTAAGAATCAGCTCCTTGGAAATTTTTATTCTCAGGACATTTGATCATCAGAACCAACCTAAAATTAAACATTAGGTAAATTTAAAATTAGTCAAACTTACTAAACTAAGGCAAATTAACACATACAGTTCCACAGTTAACTTCAATAAAGATACATATTAGAGACAAACCATAAGGCTGGTTATCAGGAGGAATTTTATCCTGGAAAGGATAGTCAGGGTTTGGAAGGGGGACATTGGTGGAGCCCCCATCCCTGGAGGTGTCCAGGGAAGGGCTGGAGGTGGCACTCAGTGCTCTGGGCTGGGGACATGGTGGGCATCAGGCAGAGCTTGGATTCCATGGGCTGGGAGGACTTTTCCAGCCTCAGGAATTGTTTTCTTTATTACTGAACAAGTGTATTCCCTGCATCTCACAGCTACCCCAGAAATGAAATTTAAAAAAAAGCCCCTCACCTTTCAACACTGGGTATGTGTGGTTTCCAATAAAACCTCCAGCTGGCTGCACTGTACCCCTTGTTCTCCTCTGGGAACTTTTCTTCCACAGCTCCCCCAGCCTTGCTCGTCAGCTGGACCTTATTCCACAGATCCGGGGCATCATCCCAGAGCAGCTCTCTTGTCCTCCCCCTGCACTGGCTCAGCAGGCTTCTTGTGGTGCTGCAGGCAGTGAGCAGCCCATGCTCTGTGGAAGAGAAATCCAGGATAAGAGAGGAGACAGCTTCAAAAGCACAGCCAGACACAGAATGTGACACGGTTGGGAGGGCTGGGACAGAACAGCTGCTCTGCACAGAAGGATCCCAAGGGAAGCACCTTCCAAAACACTAGTGGCTTTTAAGATCAAAGAAAGGACTTGACCCTTCTCCTCCCCCAGGCTCTTTCTAGGTATTTTAGACTGGCAGTAAATGGCTACAAAAATCTCAGAATGGTTTGGGTTTGAACCAATCCCCTAAACCATCCCCAGAATGGTTTAGGTTGGAAGGGACCTTAACGATCATGTTGTTCCAAACCCTCCCGCAGTATTTCCTAGAAAAAGAATCCTGCTCAGTACACTGTTCCTCAGATGGAAAAAAGACCCCTAAACTCTTATTACTCTTCATTAATTACAGCTTAAAACCTTATGTGCCTTCAGCACACCCCAAGTGATCTCAAAGAGAGAGCATTCACCAGAATGCGGAAAACCCAACAGGAATGATTCTTGTCTGTTCACATCAGAACAAGGGGGCACTTTAAATAAAGACTATTTTGTGAAGAGATGGCAAAAATACTAAGGCAAATATTAAATGCAAGGCTTATTTGTCAAATGAGAAGGCCAATAAGACATGAAAACTGCAAGCTTAAATTTCTTTAAAACATCAGAAAAGCTTGCATTTCACAGCAGTAATAGGTTCTAGGAAAAAAACCTAAGTGATACCCACTGGAACGGGTTTTAAATATCCAATTAACAGGCAGATGATGATTTGCACACAGCCACAGCACCACTCTGGGGGGCTGCAGCAAGCACAGGAGCCTCGAGCTGAGCAGCAGAGCTGGAGCTGCTGCACCAACAAAGGTGGAAGCAGAGGATTATGCGAACAGCTCTAGTTGTTCAAATCACTTTTTCTTAATTAAAAAAAATCAGTTAGAAACACTTTTTTTTTTTTTTTATAAATAAAACAAAGCTTCAGTCCAGATTGTGAGAAAAAAAGTCTGCACAATGCCATGGCTGAAAGCCCTGGGAACACAACCTCCAGAATGAGTTTGGGCTGGCAAGGAAGCAGAGCAGAACAGTGGAGTTCCTTTAAGCATGCGGGAAATCATGGCTGAAACAAATGTTCATCATCCAAATTAGAGCCACAAATACTCTAAAGCCACTATAAACGTTCTGGTGTTAATAATAAATAATCTCTTGAACTCTTTGTCACAGGGTGAGTAGAGATGGTTAAGTAAGGAGCTGGTGTTGAAGACTAATAATCCCCTTGGAAGTGAAGGAACTTGGAGCCCCTGACAACACACAACATCCCTCAGCCATGGGTCACATGCTTCAAATTATAATACGCGTGAAATTGAGCAACACCTCAGGAGAAAGCTAATTTTGCTCCAAAGCAGGAAACGCTCCTTCTGGTTTTCAGCAGTACAACCCAGAACTTTTCTAAAGCTTCTGAAACAAAATTACCCACAAAAGCACATGTAAGAAGTGAAGGTGTTGGAAGCCCCAGTGTTGGAGTTACTGAGACAGAATTAATTCACTTGTGATGCACAGATTTCTCATGAAACCATTTGGAATCACTCCTTTGCTCCCCAAGGTTCCTGCTTTAGGCTCAACACCAAAGGGGGAGGAACAAAGTAAATGGGTACAGGCAGAACTTGTGAATGCTTGGATTCTTAAATTCCATCAAGAAATCTTTGATAACAGCCTTTGTACAGAATGCACACAGAGACATGGATCACCCCAGTGTCAAAGACTGTGCGGCTCAAAGAGAAAGATTGCTCCCCAAAACAAAGGCTGGCTCTCGAAGACTCACCTTCTATCAGCAATATTCCCCACTCTCCTCCTGTGGTGACAAAGAGAAAGCTGCACCAATTGCACAGAAGCTGCTCTCAGACAAGTGACATTTAGCCCAGTGTTCCTCCCATCAAGGGCAATCTTCCCCAGCTCCAGTGTGCTCACATTAATAAAGAATTCAGAGGTGAGCAAGAACTCCTCAGAATATGTCAAGGACTGGGGGAGAAAACCAGCATCAGGGAGGAAAATCCATTAGAAAAATGAAAAAAAGGATCATGCCAACCGTGAATCTCACATTGCAGGACTACCAAGTTGCCTTATTAAATTGCATGTTGTGCTGGTTTGAAAGCAAAACCAGTAAGACTCCAAGTCGGAAATATAATTTCATAGGAAAAAGTAAAATATATGCAAGTAATATAAAAGAAACAAAAACACTGACAGAGTCAGAATATAACCTGATACCCTGCTAGTTAGGGTGGTGGCAGCAGTCCAGATGAGGTGGTCTTGCTGAAGTAGTGATCCTGTAGACAGGTCTGGTAGCTCTTGTCCTCTGGAAACCAGTGGGTCAGGGCTACTTGTTCTGTCCCAATTCCCACATTATATCCAGGTGGAGCATCTCACAATGGGATTATGTCATTCTATGAGTCATGTGGTGGATCCTCACAATGGGATGATGTCATTGTATGAGTCATGGGGTGGGTCCTTGATGGCCCATTAAACACAAATGGCTCCTGGAGGGAGTTATCTATGATTCATGGGGCAAGGTGTTAATGGCCCATTAACAGGAACTAGTCCAGGGGAAGAGGCCCTCCTTGGTTTGAACAGTTCATGAAGATGGAGATAGAATACAGACCCTCTGGCACATTTTTACATTGCAACCTAGGACACATGTAAGGAGAAAAATAAATGAAAGGGGTGAAATTAGGAGAAGCAGAGACCTACCCAATACTGAAGCACCAGAAAATCTCCTCCAATTCAAATAACATATTAAAAAAAATTAATTCTATTTCCCAGCATTTTCTCTATCAAATCTATATATGAACATACTTTTCCTCTGTTTTCTAGAGCAGTGAGTGTGTACCTAATATGTGTGCAAAGAAAGAGAGGCTCCAATATTAAGACATTTGTTCCTAAAGCTTCTCTTCTTCCTTGTTTTCACCTACCAGACTTCCCTGTCTGATCCATCTTTCCCTTTCCTTCAAGGGTTTGGATTCAGCAAAAAAGTGATCAAGAAAATCCTTGAATACTCATCCCAGAGCAAGAAATTTGGGCAGGAAATAAAAGGTTAAGAAGCCTACAAAGTGCAATGGTTCAAAAGTCTCAGGTGCTCAACTAAATCCAGAGGCGTGACCTTAATTAAACCATCAAATTGCTTTATGGCTCAATCAAAGTACAGCATGTCCCATTATCTCTTATTTCCATCAAATACATGTCCAGGACATAAAGGGCTCCAGTTAATTAAGAATGATTGCTGAAATCACGTAAAGCATCAGAAAAAACTCCAAGGTAGGGTCATTCATCTTAGAAGGGAGAATAAAAAATTAACAAAATGACTGCACAGCACTCGAGGGAAAAAAAATTAAATTACACCCATTCTTAACTTAAACCACTTTGCACTTAAAACTTTGCAGACTGGGGTTCCCAAATGGGAAATACATGTGCTTTGGACTCTAGTAAATACAGCATGGAATGTTTCACTATGTGCCTGTTCATTAACATTTATGAACATATTATTTGAGCAATTCTTAACTGCGCTCACAGTACAACAGCTCTGCATACATTTAAAATCGACTGAAAGCACATTAAAACTCTCAAATTTAAGGATGGGAGTTGCCAAGGTTCAAAGAGCATGAGATCAAAACAACTGGCTAAAAGTATTCAAAATAAATCAATCGAAATACCAGAAGTTATTTTTCCTATACAAACTCAACTATATTAGTGAAGGTGTTTCCTATGACAAGACATGCAATAATCTGAGTAATTTTAAAGTAAAAGGTTAATGGATATAAATTACAGAAACAGCCCTTCACAGGTAGAGACAAATAATCTCATTAAGCCTGGTGACATTCCAGGATTCAGTTGTAAGAGCACTGCACCAATCAGTATTTCAGGAGACTCTAATTGATTTGTTCTCTCAGCCACTATCAACTGTAAGAAGGAAGGAGAGTTTCCCAGTGCCAAGGAATGAACCTCACTTTGGGAGGTACCCAGGGGCGTTTGCAGATCAGGGAAACGGAGCTTTGTGAGAGATTTCCTGAGATCAGAACAAACTTGTCCTAATCAGAAATGAGATGTGGACATGACCAGGAGCAGACCCTGGTGATGGGATCCAAATCCAAATAATGGGTGGCAGGTACAGGGGAAGAAACCCCCTCAGGAACAGTTTTCTTACTCAGTTCCTACATCGCCTCTTTGCTCTCCTCTCCAAATCTGTGTTCGGGCAAGAAGTCTCCTTCAGAGTGCTGCTGGCATCTCATCACTGACACATCTGCTTCAAGCCAAGGCTTTCTTCATCTTACTGTAAAGAGATTCATTTAGCAGAAAAATGCCAAACGATGGATTTGTCCTCAGAGGTAACCAAACCACCATACTGGATTTCTGATTAAACTGATTCAATTTATAACCACTCCAATTCCAGGTCCTCTCTTCCATCATCCTTTCTTTCTCTGCTGTACCACAGACCTCCCCCAAATCTCAGAAAAATGAATATACCTATTTGATTAATGCTTGACTTACTGCACCAGTCAGTGCAACTACAGAAATACTTTATTTTTACAGCTAAATATAGCAGCCATTATATTTTCAGTTGCCACATCTAAAAGAGTTGGCTTGGATTAGCATATTTTGAAATAATCTGGTTAATAATGGCCGAAATGGGGATGATGTGAAACTGGGGGTTGCAGCAGCTGAAATTAGACAGATCTGTTACAATATTTCCCCCATTTTAACTCCAAGCTAAGCCTGAGTTTTGTAACTAAAGCTGTGATCTACTCCCTGGAATCCTGTTCATACACATAGGAATTGTCTTCCTAATCTTCACATTTCTCAAAAGAAATCCTGCTGGCAAAAGTTTCCTCTGGAAACTCCAGGAATTCCTTAGAGCACATTGTACATTATGAAACTGTGTACATGAGGAAATGCTTCAATCCTGGCCCCAGCAGAAATTTGTATGCCAGGCCTATACTTTAAGCTTTTCAAAGCAGATGTGGATGCCCTAGGCCTGGTTAAAGGATCTGCCACAGATCTCTCCTTCACAGAATCCCAGATGGGTTTGGGCTGGAAGGTACCTTAAATCCCATCCAGTGCCATCCCTGTCATGGGAAGGGACACCTTCCACTGTCCCAGGCTGCTCCAAGCCCTGTCCAGCCTGGCCTTGGGCACTTCTAGGAATCCAGGGCCTGCCCACCCTCACAGGGAAGAGGGGAAAATACAATTCCATAGTCAGGGTTGTCATGGTATTTAAATGTTACATGGCTATGGTTTTGCTCTAGACTGATGCTAATTTAGAAACAACCAATTCCAGTCAGCCTATGAAGTTATTTAAGGCAGGGACAAAGGATTTTTAGGCGCACCTAGTTTCAAATACCTTCTACACCTGGACATAGGCCAGTATTTTAATTGAAATCCATTGCACATCATCTCTTTTATGCTTAAAAATTTCAGACTTTTCCTTGAAGAATATTGAAATGAATTAAAAAACTGAGATACAGATGAAGCAGGCTGAGTCATAACCCATTTTCCAGACAAATCCAGAGCTGTGCCGCCACATACCCTGAAGTGGCACGACCAGCTCACTTCTCATTCCTCTCAACAGAATTAAGAGCTGCACCTCAGACACCCCAGCAATTTTCTGCTTCGCAGACAGCAAAAAATGACAGCGTTTCTAAATAGCACACACAGAGCCATGGGATGGCCTGTGTACATAAATATAGATACAATTCGTTTGCTCTGTGACTGAACACCTGAAAAGCAGCAAGACAAGGAAATATTCAGTTTTCAAGAACAGCATGAAATGCACCACAGGTATATTTGGTATTTCCTCTGTTAAATGTACTGTGTTCCACACAAAACACTAAAGTTATGCAAATTAAAGTTTTTAAAAGAAACCTCAAAGTTGGACTCCACAATTTTTAATGCATTTTAACATTCTGAGTATGTTGCCTGCTTCTGACTTTTATTCAGAAAAAGAGTTTAACCTGGAGGCAAGATTCCATTGAAAAAAAAGGAAAAAACAAACAAAAACCAACCACCCCCAAACCAATAAAAAACCCACCAAAAAAAACCCAAACAAAAACAAACAAAAACATCACCAAAACCAAACCAAACAAACAAAAAACCCACCAAAAAACAAAAAACACAAAAAAACCCCCAAAACAAACAAAAACCCACTAAAAAAACAAAAAACAAACCACCAAAAAAAACCAAACCACAAAAAAAACCCAACTGAAAAAACTTCTTGCAAACTGACATAAAACTGTCCATTATACCTTTTCTTATTGGAACTTTAAATCCAAGCCACAATGACCCAAAATAAATATTGGAATTTCCTGCAGACACACCTGCAACATGCTTCATTCTGAGCTAAATTGGAAGGGTTTAAGTTGAGCTGTCAGCACCCTGAAGTAAACAAAGTATTAAAAATTCAGAAGTCTCCTCCTACAGTTGTGGTTTTTAGTCAGCTCATAAACACTATACAAAGTCAGCTGGGTGCAAAGGCACTGAGAGTTTATCTCTGACGTGATATTTAACTAGAATTTTACTGGAAGCAATGATCAAAATTAGGATCATTGAAATCTCCATTAATCATGGGTGCAAATCTAGACTTTCTCAATACTTCTGACCGTACCAGCAATTAATATCTTCTATATTGAGTCTATTCACCAGGTTGAGAGAATCTAAAAATATCCTAGCACTGATTTCTCTGTCTGCTGCACTGGCAGCTTTTCTGCTCCTCGTCTGCACGGAATCCTCTGCCTGGTGCCTCCACATCCCAAGTTCAAAGAGAGACTTCAAACAATGTCCTGGCATTTCTCCAGCATTAACTCTGACAGTCAATTCAGCAGGGAAATGCCAGATTTCACCGAGCTGCTGAGGGGATGGGGTTGGCAGTGCTGTGCTAATGCTCCTCCCTCTCCCTGCTTTTATTGCAAATCATTTTCCTACACGTTTTCCTAACCAAATTTGATTTTGTCAACATACCAAGTGGGTTTACAATACAGGTATTGTTGCTGGAAATGTCAGTGCTGTATATGTGATTCCTGATGTAGCCTCTCATAGGATATTGAGAAAGAACCAAGTAAATTTATTCTTTCTATCTAAATGTCAGTTTAAGTGTAAAAACCCCTAAATATCATGAAGAGAAGAGGTATATGCACTGTGTGTCTAATGTGATGACTTGAATAATAAACAAAATTAAATCTGTTTTGTGTGAGAATACTGAACCCTACAGCGCAGGATGTCAACAGCCCCTATGTAAAAGGAAAAACATATTACACATATAAATAGTTTTACAAGACCCTTTTTATTGCAATCATAAAACTTTAAAAACGTGATAGAATCAAAGCCATACTGCAGTTTAAAATACCATAAACCAGAAGCTATTTTATCCCTGGCATACAGGATAATTTAAAGAAAGACATAATCACTAAATCAAAGTTTATCTTGCATCAGTAATAGGAGAAATGTGTTTTCATCATCAACTCCTCATTCAAGATCCTCCACAAGACTCAACAATGACTCAATTTATAAAAAATATTGGAGGAAAGTTGGGGTGGATAAATAACTGGCAATGGAGTTGGGGACTGAAAGTAGGATAGAGAGATGAGTTTTCAGGGCAAGCTCACCTGGGAGCTCTGGGCAGCCAAACCAGGAGCTGTCCTGCCCAAAACAGCAGAACTAGTCTGGGAAAAGAGAGCCAGGGAAGGTGACATTCTGTGGATGAGACAAAGGAAGCCCAGACATTGATGCTGAGAGCCACCTGCAGAGATGTGCAGATGGACCTTCCCTGTCTCAGTGTGTGAGCTATCACTGTGATGGATGGGAGGCACCAGGAAGAGATGTGGAGTCAGGGACCCGAGGGGAACATCCTGCCTTCCCACACAGAGTGATGGATACCTGCTGAATGCTGACATGCAGAAGCAACAACGTGGGGCTGCAACTATTAGTGCTGTGAGGAAATTGGTTCAGACTCCTTGATGCTCACTTAAAAAGCAAAATAAAAGAATAGAAAATAAGGGAAAAAAAAAAAGAAAATCAAGTGTTTCTTTGTAAAATCTGCAGTGCAAACATGTTGCATGTAATTCTGACTCTCCCACCTCAAGAAGTGTATCAGGGACTTGGAAAGGGTTCAAGGATGGGAAAGAAAGCTGAGACCTTCCAGTCAGGAAAAGGAGATATCACAGAGGGGTGAGAGTGGCGTGGCACACTGAGAGCAAAGAGTGACAGCAAATCCTTAGGCTCAGAACATCCACAGCAGCTCCAGACAAACAAAAAGCCATGGATTTTCCTACGTGGCCTGTAATTAGGCAGAGGAATCTTTGCTCCAAGACACCACGAGTTTCCATGGGCCTGAAAGAATTATCAACATTTGTGTGGAAGCCAGAGCTCCTGGATATACCTCTGGCTTCCCAGCTGCCACAGCATGTGGAGTCTGAGAGAGTCTGCTGAAGAACTTTTATTATATGCTTGACCTAAACTCACATTGTCACGCTGCTTTCCAAGGGAAGAACCCTAAAAATGATAGAAAATTAGGAAAAAAACCCAGGAAAACAGAAGAGAAAAAACCCTTTATCTTGAGCTCAAAGTGGCTGTGAGGCAGCAGGATGTGGGGTTAAGAACACTGGAAAGCAAAAAGCAAAGCTCACACTCAGCCTTTGTGGTTTTCCTTGGCCAGCCCCACTACTGGAGGGAACTGCAGAACTGGTTTGTGACTGCACTGGGGAATCCCACCTGGACACTCTCTGGACCCAGCAGTACCCCAGGCTGGAGCTGTCCCAGACCCTCCTCTGTGATCTCTGCCCCCAACCCTATCCCAATCTTCACCCACGTGCCCTCTACACTCCTTTAGGACTAGCACACCCCCTCACTCTTTTTGTTAACCAAGACAATTTCATGATCCCATCAGCAACCCCCGGGCCAGAGCATCTTCACCCAAGTCAGCACCAAAGGCTGGTCAATATATGTGAGAATGAACAAACACTGAGCCCACATGAAACAGATCCAGCTTGGACGTGGATCATCTCTTGCAGGATCATCTCTTGCAAGATCCCTGCCTCTCATAGCTCGGCATCTAAATTCTAGGCTAGTGGTTTCATTTGCTCAAGGTTACCCACATACCTTTAACAGAGCTCTGAATCAATCTGACTCAATTCCTGTGTAAAATTTTAATTGCAAAGCTTGGCACAAACAGATTTATTTTCCTTGGTTCCACTCTACTATAAATAATGAACCTCTCTGTAACACCTGAAAGCTTATTATATGCTTCAATAAAGTTGCTCATAATTATTCAGTTATCTGATTATGTTTGCCCTTTTGTGCATTTGAGCACCTCAGAAACACAGAAGGTATGAAAGCTTTTACAAACCAGGTAACTAATTTATTTTCACATCATTTGCCCTCCCATACTGCATATTATTATAGACAGTCACCTAAACTACAGGATGCCTGCACTTCCTGTATTTCCGAATGGCCAATAACATCAGCTGTAAAGGAGGATTTCTATTGAACACTGATATTCTTGTTTAGACATGAATACCCTGTGTGTGTGTGGATATAGAAGGAAACATTGTTCCCTGAATACTGGATAAAACAAAAAAACATCAGAAATGCTTGCAAGGAGCCTGAGCGTGACAGATAAGGGAGCTGTATAAATCTCCAGCAGCCACTTGCCAACTCAATTCTGAAACATTCAGGTGATTCCAACTGCAGATTATGACTTTTCTCCAACCATCCCCATTTTTATCTAAAAATATTAATTTACCCAAAGCAGCAGAGAGGCAGCCCAGGACACCCAAACTTCAATAAATCACAGACACTGATTTAATCTCATGCAAGTGAAGCTTCCTGCTGTCCTTTTAAAACAAACAAGGAGGATTCAGTGCACATAATCACTGAATTACAAAGAACAGATGTGAAACATTAACAAGGAAATGCTTATGCTGGCAAGGAGCAAGGACTATAAAACAGCACACACTGTACCGAGCCAGATTGGCTTTTCAATGACTCATACTTATGAGATTACAAACAAGAAGGAACAAAAATTAAATGGTTCATTTGACTGGGCCTAATACACTTTAGTTACTTTAAATTAACTGGCAATTGTGCCATTTCTTTCCCTTGTTCTTTTCCTTCTGGCTTCTTGGTTGGAATGCCTTGATGAAGGAGAAATTATTACATACCCCACACAACTCCTATCTATGCATTTATCTATCTTAAACTCATGATTAGTGCAAGGATTCCCTTCAAAACATGCATTCATTTCTCTGAAACGAAAGCACCTCTCTCTGTCAATTGCCCATTCAACCTGTTACTACTCCAAGTATACACAAGATTAATTTTTCTTTTTTTTAAACCAGTTCTACAGACGTTTTATCCTGTTCATTCCCTAAGCAGCCCCAGACAGTGGAAGGTGTCCCTGCCCATGGACAGGGGGTTGGAATGAGATGAGCTTTAAGGTTCCTTCCTACCCAAACCATTCTGGGATTCTGTGATATTGCCAGGCTATTTCTCACCCTTCACTGACAGAGGGACAGAAAAACAATAGGAGTTACCACTTGCAGTGCTAATAAGGGAGGGTGTTCAAGCCATACCATGAACAACCTTATATGGATAACAGAGATGAAGAACCACTCTGAAGTGCAGGACAATGAAGGCTCAAATGCAAATAGCAACTGAAACTCATTGCATTTTAGTTAACATAAAAAACCTACTGCCTGCCTGTCATGGATGCCCACAACCGTAAGTCGCAGCACACATCATAGTTGAGATGGACACAGCACTGTTCAGAGAAACCTTCCACTGCAGCATCACACAGCCTCCTGACTCCTTTTTCCTTAGAGGACTAGACTCTCCCTGAGCAGCACCACAGGACTAAACTTCCTTTTTAATCAGAAGGGAAACCCAAACATTCCCTGGAGTTGGAAGCAAAGCCTTGGACAGCAACAAGTGGCCTTCTGGTTTCTAAGACAGTTTAGAGGTGTAAACCTTCCCCGGACAGCACCAGGCAGCTTCTGGTTCCTTCTCCCTTCTACCCAACATGTAACTCCTGTCTGTCCCTCAACCAGCCCCCTGACCCTGTGTGTCCCCTGCACACCAGGTCACCTTCTCTGGCCCTCTAACCCTTCCTTCTCTCAACACGGTCAGCAGACTCCAACTAACTCTGAGGGGGAAGGGGGAAAGCAACCCCCTCTTTTATACCTCTCACCCTTATTGGACACAGCTGTGCCTTGTTAAGGGTAAAACTGCCTCTACTCATTTGCAATTAGTACAGCTGCCCACACCTGCCTCTCATACAGACATATTTTCTATTTCTATGCCTGTCCTACAAACACACCCTCATCTCTCAAGCCGCTTCATGGTTTATTGATCCCATGACTTGGGTTGCAAGAAATGAAAAAGAACTTTCCTCCTGTGTGACTTGATGGTCATGTCACATTTACAGGAGCTGGAGATCGATGATCCCCGTGGGTCCCTTCCAGCTCAGGATATTCTGTGATTCTAGAAAAGGAACACGTGTAGTAAGGGGAGATTGCTGCCCATCTTCCCTCATGGTGCCAGGGAGAAAACAGGGTCAATTTCATACAAGCAGAACCTTCCCACTTGTCTCTATCACAAGTACTTCCAAATGTTCATATTATCTCCTGTTGTTGCTCAAAACACATAGAAATTAATGCCTTAACTACCTGGTTGTAAGGACCCAGGCAAGATCTACACACTCAGTTTGAAAAGAGTCATAACCTAGATGGAGCACGTTGGGAAACTTCCCCTGCTTCAACTGCTGATGAATGGATCTACTTAGTTTTTTATTAATTCATTATTTCCTTATTTCTCATAGAGATACCCATATGTTAAAGCAGAACTCCTCATTATGACCAACCTGGATTAACATTCTGAGAGCACTGGGGACAGATTTTCTTCCTGTTATCCACTGGGAATGAGAAAGATGCAGGCAGGGAATGCCTTAATTTTTTTACAATAACCACTGGTGGGGGAAGCAGCCCATCACCACTTGGTAAATTCTCGCAGCTATTATTTCAGCATAACAATTAAAAATTCAGGCTTTATTTGCAATCAATCTCTCAGGCTCCTGTTCAAGAGGCCTCCTTGTGCCTTCATCTCCCTGTGTGAAGAGTTCTTCAGCATCACATCATCCCTAAGCACTTGTGCCCACAGAAGTTGAATTAAATCACTTCATGCCTTTTTTCCTTCAACAAAATGGACAATTCACTTTTGTCTTACAGCAAATTGAGCACTCTCAAGTCCCTTCTGTGTCTCTTTACACCACAGTGTTGAAATTCTAATCAGATTTTCCAGCCTAGGAATGATCTTGCCACTACTTACTATGAAAACACCCCCACTTGTGGGCCCAGGCTAATATTGCCCTGTATTTATTTAGTATTATTACACATATCCACACAGGCCTGCTCTTAAGACCACTAGAGAAATTACAGACAAATCTGACTGGTTGCAGGCTTTTAGAGTTACAAATTTTGGGCAATAAGAAAATTAACAGATCGTGATGCTTCTTACGCTTTATAAAGAAGAGCACTGAAGCAATTGAGAACTGGAGGAAAACTCCCTTTACCAACCTGAGGGAGCAGCACAGGCAGGAGGCAGAAGGTGATGCAAAGAAAGGAGCAGCTGGAAAAAAAAAAAAAAAGCTGAAGTAAAAGCCCTGTTTTGTTTCATTGTTTAACCACATTTATAGTTCAGAGTAAGAATCAGCATCTCAGAGCCCAATTATGGCTCTAGAGACAAACTCCACTGCCCTGCATTGCAGAAAGGCTCCTTTACCTTTCCCAGTCCAAATCCTGCTATTCATAACCCTATTTGAACAGGGTTCTAAAATTCATGATTTGTGTTCAAATCTGAAAGAAATTTTGAAATAAAATGGCAAGAAAAAATGCAAAAAGCAACCTTCCAGCTGTGCTGGACTTTCCAGCTCAATTTCAGTGCCAAGTTTTTTAATTTGCCTAAGGCTAAGAGAGCCTGAACACTTCACATTTCAGTGCTTCCGCAGCTCCTTTCACATCTAAGCTGCAGAAAAATGCACAGAATGATGGTAGCACCTGTGTTATTCAGGGTGTGTTATTTTCCCTACTGGCACAAATACACTGTGCCATTCAAATTAAGACTTCATACCAGGATGGCAAATTTCCCAAATCACACTCTTAATCTCTCCCATCCACTTGACAGGAAAAGAAAAGATAATTAAAACCCATTATTGGAACAATAAAAGAACATTCCACCTGTACAAGGAGAAGAATCGATGTACAAAGACCAGAGAGAAATGGAAAACATTAAACAACAAATTAAAAAAAAAATTAAAGTGCTCTACTAACAAATTGGTTTCTGCAGAGAGGTCTACAGGGCATTAACTCTCAGGGATCACAGCACTGATTTTCTCACAGAACCAAAACAGGTATTTTAGAGTCATTGGAATCCTTCAGCACATTGAATTATGCAGCTGGCAAAGCACAAGACAGGAACAAATAGGTGTTGTGTCCATCAAGGCCATGGACATGGCCCCCAAGCCATTCCTCCATAAGGTGTAAAAAAATACAGTTTGAGACATCAAAAAATACATCTGAGACATCAAATTGTTAATAAATATCCCTTTTTTATTATAATGTACCAGGGAGAATTATAAAGCCCCTCATGAAATGACCCAGGATGTGTCTTAAATGTCTCATATGACAATTACCAAAGCAGAAAAGAGATGAAAACCTGTTTTTACTGTGTTACCCTGCAGAGTTTGAAAGAAAAGGTTCATAAACCACCTGGCCAAGCAATATCTGCATGGACTAGCTAGAGTCCAACTAGCTGGAGTGTGGCCACAACAGGGGACATCCCCTTCAGGCACCCCAGAAATCGGTGTGGGGAACAGGACAATCAAACCGGGTCCACTTCTGTTAAAGTGCCCTGTGGGCTTCCTTTATCCACCTTTTGCTGTTCTAGACTCCTGAATTGTTCCAGGAACAGATGAATAATTTGGCTGATCAGGTGAACTCTGAGAGGAATGCCTGCTAATCCCATCCCCAGCAAGGGGAGGACACAGCACAGATCCGTTGAATGCCAGGGAGCTGAAGGACACTGGTCTCTGGAAGCACCACGTTGCCAACCAACTACATACATCTCACCAAGCAGGCAGCTGGAGCCCAGCCTGACTTTGTTCCTAGGATATTATTCCCAGAGAGCCGAAGGAGATGCCCAGCAAGCAGCACAGCTGATGGACAATGCTGTGTCAGGTCCTGAGAGTTCAGCACTGCCTTACCCTTGCAGAAGTTTTCAAAGCACTGATGTGCCCTGAGACAGCCAAGGGGGAGGACAGATTCTCTCACTTCAGGGTCAAGCCTCCCTGGCACCAAAAATCATGTCACTTCTCAGTGACCAGCTCTGAGGCCAAGACAGAACTGTTTCAGCAACTGCTCTTTTTAGAAGTGAACAGTGTGTTTCCTGCTGTGGCTGGAATATGTGGAATAATCACAGTCACCCTTTGCCAAGGGTGATTTCCATGCTCTGAAATTTAGCCTCCCTGCGAATTTTGTGGTAATCAGATTCTTCCCTGCCTATTTATGTTCTTCTCTATTTATTTATGGAGGAGCATTACCAGCATGAGTAATTCAGCAGGGCTGGGACAGGGGAATCTGGCAGGATGAGAAGGAGTAACAGATAGGAATAATTGGCACAACAAACTGGCACATCCCAGGCTCCAGTTCAGGCTATGCTGAGATCAAGTCCATGCATCCCAAATTTACCCAGCAGCTGAGCATCCCTGACTAACATCACCTAGGGGAACAAAGAAGGGAGCATGAAGCAGTTTCTGTTTGCACCTGACCAGGCATAATATGAATTCTTGGATAACTCAGAGCAAAAGCAGCTTTTAAATCCCACTGTCCACCCTGACTGGGTGACACAGGTGGCCTTGGAATATCAGCTGTCCCCATAGCAGGATGCTCTGCCTGCAAATGTGGTCACACAACTCCAACACTGTGCAAGGATATCAGTGTTGGGCTGAGAGGGGCATCATGTGCTGCTTGTGGTGTCGAGTTGTGCTAAAATCAGTCTGGCTTATCCTGATAGAGAGGGAAAGGTGTGGCAGATGTAGTGAAGTACTATCTAAAATTGCTAAGCTGACCCAGCTGTCCTGGAGACACCAGACAGATGTCAGTCCTATAAAATCCAGTCCACTTTCCCTAGGTTATGTTCTTTAACACGTTCCTCCTTGGAGCATGTGGCAATTCCTCCCTTGGGTTTTGGGGACGGTCCCCAAGGATGCCCCTCGAGGCTGAGTGAAAGAGATTTGCCCATGAGCCTTGGTCTGGGTGAGTTACATCCATCTCTGATAGTTGTTTCTTTTTGCTTGCTTTCATATAATTCCTTTAACATTGCTTTGCTATTGTGCACTACCCAGTCTTATACAATAATAATAGTTCTAGCTTCTACACTGTGTAGTAAATAATTCTGATCACAATTCTTTCTCTTACCATTTGTCATAATAATTTTATATAAACAGACCTGACTTGCCATCATTAATCCTGCAGGACAAAGTGAACTTAAACCATTGACAAAGCCTGGCACTAGGACTGGATCCAGCCACCCTCAGGCTCCTCTTGGAGGAGGAGTTTAGAAAGCCAAGGGGTCTTTTCTGTGCCTCGTGACCCACCAGGAGCTTCCTTCAAACTTTGAAGCTCCCACTCCACCCATGACAGCCCCTCCTCACTGTATCCTTCTGCTGCCATACAATCACTGAAGAGACTAAAAGCAAGCTTAGGCAAGGAACAAATCAAAATTTCTGTCAAGTTTGCTTGCAGTGACACAAAGTGTTACTTCTCTTCCTTCTCAGGAGGTTAAAAAGCAAAAGGATGTACAGGAGCTGTGCTACTTCTTCTGCGAGGCCCTGGCTCTGAGTGAGCATCAGGGGTGAGACACAGACTGCACCCCTGCTCTCCTCTGCACACCTACTCTCTGCAATTCTCACTCCTTTGCCCCTTTATGTGTAGATATGGCCCTGGAGAAGTTCCTCAAGTTACAGATGTCTCACCTTCCCCAAGTCTTAGAAATCAGAGAGAATGTTTAAAGAACAGAATTTCATGGTAGATTGGTATTTATAACACAAACACCAGGCAATTGTATTTATATATACGCACATATACACTGCAACAAATTCTGCTCAGCTGAACACCAGGCTCTGTTTGCCAGCTCAAATGTGGAGCTCAGCTGCATCACTGGTCATGCTCCAACCCCTGAGAGATGCATATCAAGTGTCTGATATTCCCTGTGTCCTGCTTTCTTCTCTCTGAGAAGAAGGATGCCTATGTTCCACAGCAATCAAAATAAGTTCAAGACTCCTAACAACCTGAAAAGGTGATCAAAATGTGTAACAGAAACTAAGAAATAGCATAATTAACACTTAATTCCAGAGGAAGAAAAGAACAAAGCACACATCCCTTTCCTTCTGCATATGGAAGTACAGGAATGCACAGAACTTGCATTGCCTACTTAAAAAATACTTATTATTTACAATCCTGCATTTCCCAGAACAGTTTGGGTTGGAAGGTACCTTAAATCCCATCCAGTGCCACCCCTGCCATGGGAAGGGACACCTTCCACTGTCCCAGGCTGCTCCAAGCCCCAAAGTCCAGCCTGGCCTTGGGCACTGCCAGGGATCCAGGGCAGCCACAGCTGCTCTGGGCACACCTTATGCCAGGGCCTGCCCACCCTGTCAGGGAACAATTCCGTGCTAACATCCCATTCATTTCTGCCCTCTGGCAGTGGGAAACCATTTCCTGTGTCCTGGCACTCCAGGCTCTTGTGAAAAGTCCCTTTCCAGCTCTCTTGGGATACCTTCAGGTAATTCAAACTCTCTTTGGAGGTTTGGCAAGGCTCGAAAATACCTGCCCTGGTAGCAGTAATAACAATAACAACAATTTCCCCAAACTTCCCTCATGAATAGTATGAACCAGTGAAAGCAGTCTCAAATATTTAATGTTTGCCAGGAAAACCTTCCCCAGAAGATCATTAACAAAATGTTAATCTCCACCTACTGCTTTACAACATCAGCCATTAATAAATGATGTGTACAGCAGGAATTAGCTTTAGTGTAATACTCTCAAATGACACATTCCATTCCCAAATACTTTCGGCAAGGGACTTATTTTTGTTGAGAGGGTGAGTTTTTCAGTAGGGTTGTTTTGTTACTGTTGGTTGATGTTTTGGGTTTTTTTTTGGTTGGTAGGGGTTTTTTAGGCTTGGGATGGGCACACAGATATCCCCATTTTAGAGAGCAAAGAGCCCATCTGATGTATTCCATAATTTCTTATACTAGAAATTATTTGGCATGAACAATTTCCACAAATTGATTGAATTTAGCTAGGATAGCAACGACAGAAAGTGCATCTATTTTAGAATGAAATTCCAAATGCCATCAAGAGCTGTCTTTGAGGGAGAGCTATGAGCTAAGCCAGCTCCAGGTCTCATCATGCCACACATATGGTTCTCATTCCTGAAAATTATTCTTTTTTGTTAAAGCAGACACATATTTGAAAATAAAACACACATGCAAAGACTGCCACCAGATAAAAACCTGCTTAGTGCCCATTCCCACCTCACAAGGTGTTTGAAGGCTTCCTGGCTGTGGGAAAGCTCTTTAGCCCATCTTGCTAATCAGCAAATCAAAATACTTGTTTATCATTCTCATTACTACGAGGGAAGATTTCTTTAGCTGGGGACCCCTCCACATGGACTGGAATGGTCTCAGTTGTGACACAGAGGATTCATGACTGTTCCTTAAAAATACAATTGATGCAATTAATGTGTTTAAATTGAGCTCTAATTTTTCAAGATACTTAAGCAACACATTCAAATTTAGCTCTGACTTTTTTAGGTTACATGAAGCAACAGCAATGCTACATCTGAGACTTAAGACCTGAAATACACCACTCCTCCTTGCCACAGCAAGTCCCAAGCAGCAGGCAACTGCAGCAGAAGGGAATTCTGCCATGGAGGTGAGGAAAGGTTCATCTGGGGTTGATCCCAGCTCCCACCTGTGGGAATCCAGTACACAGGACTGTCTCCTGCGCCTGTCCTGAGAGGTTTTATTCCTCAGGAGAGCACAGTTTTCAACTTTGGCAATGGAAAAAGAAGTTGAGTTTTTGTTAATGTATATAGTAGATAATACTGCAGTTTGTCACAGGGTGAAAATGTAGATTTTGGGTTTGATCTAGCATGGATATAGGTGGGAGACCAAGATGGAGCATTTGGGGTATTGTCCCTACCTCCTTCTTCTGTCTTCACCTACTCCATTTTCTGCAGTGTGGAGAGCACAATTTCATTGGACAAAAGTGCCAGCAATGCAGGTACTGTGTGGACAGACAAATAATTAGGAACTGGTAGAAAAACACGTTAGGTACGTTGTAAAACTTAATTGGATAAGGCATCTGTATAAGTATCCTTGAAATCGTCCATTTTGTATCTGTTCTTCCTAGCACATGGTTTTGAAGTGCCCAGTTCTTGCTGCCACATGGCCTTGAGTGCAAGGAAGCTGCTGTCATCCAGGGATTTGAACTGATAAAGGTAATAAACTACCCTGAAGACTGAAATTCCAGCAAATCCCGTCTGCCTCATTTCTAAGCGGGACACAACACCACAGAGGGTATCCCTGGGCAGGGGGACCCCGTGTTGGTGACTCCGACACCCACCCACCAGCCAGGCAGCAGCTCACAACCTGTCAGATCATCTTCAGCTCACTGCTGAAGCTCCTGCAGCCCTCCATGCACACATTGTGGGGTTCCAGGCATTTGGGGAGTGGTTACTCCCCACCACATGGATGGAGCAGAGCTTTTCCTGACACCTCAACACACACAGAGGGGGATCCTCTTGCTTCTGTACACACAGACAGCCCATGGATGAAGAATCCTCCCAAACTGTGCCAGGTCTAAACAATTTAGCCACTGCACACAACAGGAGGAACAAATTAGGACAGCTCCAAAATTAATTTTTGCATGTGATTATTAATAGCAAGCTATGCTAGCAGTTACTCACTGCAGCCTGTGGGAAAAATTTCTCTTGGGCAATAACTCCAGACATTGCTGAAAAATCTGAAACAGTGCACACACCATGAAAATATTGAACTTTCCTCTCTTTCTGCAAACAGATTAAAAGGAATTATCAAGGACTCCACTGGTGAGAAACAACAGTTTGTGATAAACAACACCACAGAACACCAGGTAGTAACAGCAGAAGAAAAGGAAATCTGCTGTTTGCTTTCATTGCTTGCAGGCTCAGAAGTCGCTGGTGAGAAAAAGCACTCACAATTTTAGCACTGGGTTTGTCCACAATGGAAATTTTTATTAACATAAATGAAAATTCAGAATAGAAAATCCCAGAATCATTGAGGCTAGAAAAGCCCTCCAGGATCACCAAGTCCAAGTTGTGCCCGATGCTGTCCACAGATGCCCACCTTGTCCCCAGCCCAGAGCACTCAGTGCCACCTCCAGCCCTTCCTTGGACACCTCCAGGCATGGGCACTCCAAACCTCCCTGGGCAGCCCCTGCCAAGGCCTGAGCACCCTTTCCCTGCAGAAATCCCTGCTACTGTCCAAGCTGAGCTTCCCCTGGCACAGCTTAAGGCTGTTTCCCCTTGTCCTGTCCCTGTTCCCTGGCAGCAGAGCCTGACCCCCACCCCCACCCCGAGCCAGCTGTCCCCTCCTGTCAGGTGGAAAGACATTGAGAAATGCAAGAGAGCCAGCAGCTGGACAGGGATGTCCAACAGCACCCTCCAGGAAGAAGCCAATCAGAGGCTGGCTATGGAAAGGCTGTGGGTATTAAAAAATAAAATAAAAGTAAGAAAAAAAATACCATAAGCTTTTGACTTTATCAAGACTGGGCGAGAGGAATAGAACACAGAGCAATGCCATCTAAATTTACTGAAAATTCCCCCACTGTAAAATCAGAAAATAAAAAATATTATTTATTATAGAAGAGTATGACTCAAAGTCCTCTAAGTGATCCTTCAAATAAAAAAAAAAATAAGAAAAAGTATAGTCTGTTCTAGAAGAAGATTTGTCACTCGTTACATTCATCTCTCTGAAATTCTTCCTGGCTGAAAATTCCTATAAAAATGACACAATACGAGGGGCTTTGGTCACTTATAACAAGAAAATAACTTCACTTTTCAGACAGGCGAGAACAATTTTCCTTTGCTGCAATATTCCCAGATGCAGTGAATGGAAATTTTCAGCAGCATGCACTCAGCATAAAAAGCAAAATCATCCAATAAAACCAGACATCTAACGACAGAAATGGTGGAGTATTAATTCCTCCATGCAAAGGTATGAAACAGACTTTTGCCTACCAAAATGCTTCATTTCAAACAAGCAGCAATGGAAATTGTGTGGACTAACAGATGTTTAACAGATCAGAAAAGCCAGACATACTTTACTGCCGTTGAAACTGTCAGTGTTGAAAAGGCACTCCCACAAGGAAGAATCCTTCCCAAATGCACCCAGGGAATGGCTGTTTGGGTAGTGGTGGAGGTTGAAACCCACCTCCCTCACTGCAACCCCAAATCCCACTGCCTGGGACAAGGACAAGCAGTTAGGGAGCAGCACAATGTTTTCCCTGGAAGCATCACTGCAAGGGCAACTGTGAACACCAACGGTGTTGCTGGATGTGGATTTAGGACCTGTGAAGTTGGAATTAGCTCCACGTCCTGTGGAAACACCTGTGCCAACCTCCCTGGTTGAACACAGCAGTTAAACACAGAACTCACACTGGCCACAATGATAAATGACACTTGTTAACTTGGCCTTTGGGATCCATGAGATCAAACAGCCATCCTGGGCCTGGCTCTCCCCACACAAAGAGCACATCAAGGCAGGGAGAGTGAGCTGTAATCTCGTGCTGAGTTAACCAGGTTTAAGGGGAAAAGAGAGCAGAAATACTCCCCTTCAATGCCTGCACTTCCAAGCAAAGCCAACCAGCAGCCTGCCAAGCAGAGCCTGACAGGGTGGCAGGACCAGGATGGGCCAGGGCCTCTCTGCCTCTTGGAACCTTTTCCTGAGCAGAGTCTCAACCATGAGGTTGCCAAAATGATTCCCAGGCAGGTACTCCCTCTGCAGAAATCCCCCAGGTAACCTGGCTCTGGCAAGGGTCACACTCAGAAAGGAGATCTGGAACCATCCCAAACATTCACTCTCTCCTGGGAGCAGTTCCATGAGGCCCCACAGCATTGGCCATAAGGACCCCTCTTGGCCTAATTAGGATTTTGACATTACTGATAACATCAGACTTTGATCATCACACCACTAGGGCAGGGTTTGAAGGCTTGCCAATGCAAGGGAGTAACACTCACCCTGAGAAATGTATTTTTCAGAAAACATTGAGCATAAATCTTATGCTGACTTCTATGGCACTAAAACAGCTGCATGTGCAGGAGAGAAAACAATCAAGGACTAAGTGTTAAAATCAGCTGAGGCTCTAAGAGCATCCTCTTTGGCCTCATAAAACTCAGTAAATACATTTTTTAAGTTTCTACCTTTCTTCATTTGTGGTTGGAACTGTTCAATATATTCAAAACCTAGCAGTGTGGGGGAGAGAAATGAAAACAGATAAGGACACACAGGAGGCTGCATGATCACATAAGTAGTAGCTCCACAGATAAAATGAACCAGGAGACCATGAGGGAGGAAAAACAGAAAGACCACAGGGGAATACACTGGACAGAAAACATCTTATTAAATGAGTTTTTTATGAACAGGGCAAGCTCGAGGCCTGTTGAGGTCTGAGACATGTACTATGGACTTATCTGAAATTGAGCCTGTTTACAGCTGAAAGAGTAAATTTGAATGTTGTGGTTTGCCGATCTAAAGAAATCACATTTTTCTGGCTTCAGATCACAATAAACTTGTATTATTCACTGTCAAGTTACATAGGAAAAAAATACATCAGAAGTTTGACAAGATTAGGTAAGATCTTTAGGTCTCAATTAATGCTCAACTGAAATTTTTTCTGAAGCTTCATTGGCCAGATTTTCACATCAAATAACCTATGACATGGAGCTGAGGATTCAAAAGGAAAGGTAAAATAATTCCATGACTCCGTGTTATGCCAAGCACATCAGTACAACAGTGAGAATCAAGACTTAGACTTTCCCAATCCAGCCAAACCAAATCATCTCCTTTTTAATCTCTCAAATGGAAGCCAAACTCCCCTTTCAGAAGAAAAAATGAAAAGTGTTGCAGCCACACACATAAATTAATGGTCACCCTCAGTCTGCTTCATACTGAAGAATTCAAGGAAATTATCAACTTCCCTTATCACAAACAACCTTCCTGCTCCAGAGGGTGAAAAGAAGAAACATAAAACAAAACTTAAAAATGTAGTATTATATCCTAAAACTAACAAATGCTTCCTTTCTTTTAACTGACACATCTCTCTTCTTCCTGCAACAACCAAAATGAAAAATCCTCAAAACAAAGGAAAAATTCCAAATTTTTAATCTTGGATCCACAGATCTCAGGAGAAATAGCATGAAATGTAGCAATGGTTTGCTGCTGTTACTGTCGTCCCCCCTTCTTCATGCTTCACTAAGCACGTGCTCAAAGCTTTTTGTACTTAAAAAAGGAAGAAAACAAAACAAAACAAAACAAAAAAATAAACCCAACAATAAAACATGCTGAGTTTCCAGGAGCTGTTTATACTACTGTTTCACTGGGTTTGACAATGTATCACATAAAAAGGGGTACACTTTATAGAAAAGGCCTCCAGGGGCTACTAATATGACTCATCCTACTTGCTTAATGACTAATAATTATGATAACAGCAATAATAATAATAACCACAATAATGACAGCAATAATAATAACAGCAGCAATAATAATAATATTCTTTCCACCTGTCTGTCTACAAATGAGGAAAGCCTACCACCCTCCTCAAGAGAATAAACTAGGTTGCAAAAGACACCAAACAAACTTCCAGCACTTTCTTTTTGACAAAGTGTCAATTTAGCAAACACACTTTTTACAAATTATTCCACCAAAACAATAAATGATTGCTAATATCTGTGTCTGTATAAATGCCCTATGAGCAGATTTAACAGAAAGCAAACAAAAAGCAGGACATACATTTTTTCCTCCATGAAATAAGGCTGCAATCTTTAGGACGGCCCAAGCAACAGGAAATGGTGCAAAAGGTTATGTGGGTGTTAATGGGGATCATCATTGTAAAACAGCCAAAACTGAGATGAAGTCATTTGATGGCCCAGTGAAACAGGAGGAAAATGCCATTGACAGACCAGTCAACCCAGCAAAGTGACCTGTAAAGCATCGCGAGGGCAGAAAGGGTTTGTGTCGGCTTTCCCCAGAGAGCTGATGACAAACGCTTTGGGTGTTTCCCAAAGTTACCTCCTGGAAAGCGTCCTTTCTGTCTCTCCCTTTGACCTGCCCACTGCTAACATCTGGAGAATATACACACGTTTCAAAAACAAAGACAGGTTCAGAGCATTCCAAATTCAGATTGATTTGGAAAAATTACACTCAAGTGCTTCACCAGTATAAACTGCAGTTCTCAAAAATGCAAATGTTCACCTGAAGCAGAGGTCTGCCAAAAATCCTTTAAGCCTAATTAAAGAAATGCTGAGGTGCCACCTCTGATTCCATCTGCTCCTCTACACAACTCACCTCTGTTTTACTACAGTGTCCTCTGCAAGAGACCCAAACCATCCTGCTTGGCTCCTAATTCCATTTTGATTTCTAATTTCAAAAACCCAATCCAAGGCAACGCTTTGGTTCAGCTGTGTTTTGAGTGTGTGTTCATGCTCGTTCCCTGCAGAAAGAGTGTGGCTTTGCTTTGGCTTTGAGAGCTTTTTAATTTTCCAAAGCCCAGTATTTTTTTCCTCTGTATGGAGAACATACAGTCTCCTCAGTATTTCTCTCCTCCTGTATGGCCACTCAGGCTTTTTACCAAAGAAACAACAAAGATGGAAATATTTGTAGTAAGCACAGAAATAATTTTGTGCAAGACACTTTTCCCAGATAAATTGTTTTTGTCTTAAACTGTCAACAGAACAACCTGGACTGCTCAGATCAGAAGGCTCCTTCATGGCACCCCTGCATCAAAAACATCAGAGCCTCAGCTCCACTCCCTGCTCTGTTCAAGGCTTGAGTGAAGAACAGGGGAAGAGCCTGAGTCTCCACACTGACCTGAGGCTGTTTCAGGCTAGAATCAGGGAGAAGAAGCACAAACAGCCCTTCAAGGCAGTCCTGGGCCTGAAAAAGGCTGAGGAGATGGGCCAAGAAACAACATAGTAGAGAAAAATTACTTACACTGGAGAAGTATGGAGGAAACTTTCCAAATGAGCAGTGGTGTTGATGAGAAATAGAAATTAATTGAGTTTGGGAGAGTTCTGTCATGGCTGTAACAGAGTTCCAAGCGCCTTCCCTCTATGGGCTTCTGCCAGGAGAGGCTTTCTGTCTCCTCATGAGGAAGGGGTGAGATCCTGCCACTTAAACACCCAAACTACCCAAAACACATTCCCATGTCCCCGTCTGAGCCAGTGCCATGGCCAGAGGGCAGTGCACAAACAGCCTAGCCCTCAGTGCCACCATTTCCGTGACACTCAATTGTGTCTCCTGAAACGGAGCCCTCTCACTGTCCCACTTCCTCTTTCAAACCAGTCCAAGTTCTCACTTCTACCACAAAATTCTTGGCAGACTCCATCCTTTCCCCACCCACCTCCCAGTAATTTCAAAGATGCCTTTTTGTTCTCCTTTCTGCCCAGTGTGCCCAAAATCCACCTGAGCCCCTGCAGATCCCCTGCCCTTCCTAATAGCAGTCTCCAACCTTGGAAAGATGGGGTTTGGACCAGAACAGAACTCAGGAGATTCATCTGCTCTCCAGCTGCACTTTGGTCAAAGCTTTTAGGCACAAATTCCCAAAACTCCTTTCCTGATGCACACTGCATCCTGCTCGTATCACACATTCCATTGTAGGGCTCCATGGATGTAGAGACCTTGCTTCCAGTTTCCGTTTAGGTAGCAACATCTGCCACAATTACATTTTCACTCAGTTCCAGCTTCCTCTTTCTCAGGTTTTATTCATACTTTAAGTTAAAAAGGAGGCATTTGGTGTTAACTTGACAAATTTGTTTGTTTTAAGGTTTGGATTTAATTTTTGGGAGCTTACCCTTTTTAACTTAGGACAAAGGCTTTGCTATGACAGCAGTGGATCATAAAATTATTTAGTGTGAAGAAGACCTCTTAGGTCATCAAGGCCAACAATTAACCTAACACCAACAAATTCAGATTTTTCTTTCTCTACAGAAACAGCCACTCTTAGTCAGTTTCCCAGCAACATTCCTCTTTATTCCCTTTTAATTTATATTTTTTTAAAGATTATTGGCAATAAATATATGACCAAAAATGCTGTGCAAGGATTGCTAACACAGATAAAGAAAGAGGCTGGGGAGAAAGAATGCTCAGTCTTTAGCTGTTTTACACTGCAGAGCTGCAGTTAGAATTTGCCCATCAAAAATGGATAGTGTTGTGCCTGTGGGCTGCAATTCTCAGCTAAACTGAGTAAAGAAAGTGATTTTACTTTTGTGTCAAGATTTTCATGCATTATTTTTCCATTTTTTAGCAAGAAGCAGCAGCCTTGTGAAGCAGTACATCTTTTATAATTTATTTTGTTCAAAAGAGATGAGAAAGATCAGGAAGGCCCCCGGACTTCAGTCTACTTTTCCACAGCTGTTGGCAAGATGTGATCTTGATGACATCAAAAAAAGTAAAAAAATTTCCTCACAGCAACTTCCTCAGTAACACCAACAACACCAAAGCTTTATTTTCAACATACTCATCAATTTTCTGGTTCTTCACCTGTCCACTGTGAAAAGAACCTCCAAACACCTAAGTAAAGGATGTAGTAGGAAAAGATTTGATGGTGAAAGACATCTCAGCCTTTTAGCATGGCTGGGACAGTGTAATAAGTAAATGGCTCAGATTGCAGATGACATCTCTGCGTTTGAATAATTCATTCTCTTGCCATGCACTCTTTTAAGTCCATGTCAGAAAACATGAGCAAACTGGAGTAGCAGCTTCCTGTGCTGCTCAAGCCTCAGTGCCACTGCAACACAGACCTGGTGTCATTGGCTTGACTATTAAGGTTAGAAGTCACACCTCTGGAAAACCCAAAATTTCCATCTAGATAATACCTAATATTAAACCTAAGAATGCTGAAGCCCTCCTTCTTCAAATATTCAGCACAAGCTGTTGCCCCAAGTTCAATTTCTCCACTTGCCAGCAGCTTTTCTACAGTTTTTCTCACGGCTGGAAAAGGGGTACAGAGACCTAATATCTAATTATTATACTCACATTCCTAAATTTTGACACCTTCAAAGCACGCAGTGCTTGGAGTGATTATTCTCCATTTAAAAATAAGGTAATTCGAAGTATTTCAAAAGAGTTATACCCTCAAAATTATCAGTCAAATATCACTGGAAAGATCAATTATTCTTATCTTACTTATAATCTTAAATGCCTTAGACTGCTTTCCCAAAAAAGTAGGAAAGCTGGTGTGGGGTTTGAAAAGGCTGCCAATAGCACAAAATAAAAGGTGGGAACAAATGGCCTAGGAAGCATCTCAGGATGTGTGTTCAGTTTTGTGTCATTCCCAAGATAACCCAGAAAGGGGATGGAATGGTGAGATGGCAAATTTTGCATCAAAACATCGTTTGAGTTTACATATGCTTGGAACTGAACCACACAAAATCCTTCTAAGTTTCTACTCAAACCCTCAAAGATGTCAGAAATGGGGACAATTATTGGATATCTGTGACAGGCTGCCAGTGGCATTGGCATGATGGAAGGGGAGGAGAGCACCCATGGGGTGGAAGAAGATTTACCCATTTTTCTCAGAAAATCTTTCAGCTTTCCCCAGACAGACATTCCTGAAGCCCTAAAATTCATCCCTAGCCAGCTGCAGGAACACCTGGCTGGATGACTTGAACAAGACTAAGTAATATCTCTGAGAAATAGTTTGCATTTTCTAAGGGAGAACAGCATTAACGACCTCCAGCCCAATGAGACTGAAAAAAATACTTCTTTTCAAATCAAATGACAGAACCCACCTCCAAACAGACGATCTTTTTTGGCTTTAATAATTTATTTGAAGGAAAACTCAAAAAACACTTTCACTGAATGCATCTCTCAATAGGAAGAATGATTCATCCATAACATGAATGTGAAAAAACCCATGGAGTTAAAAAAAAAAATACTCCTGGCTGCTCTGCCATTGCTCAGGTGCAAGATACTGTCCTTGTTTTGAAATTGCAGTGGGGTTGATTTCCTGAAAGCTGGCCCAAGGAACGGGGCCCTGAGATCCAGCAGTGTTTGTTGTGCAGCTTGCAGATTTAAGTTCTAAGCTAACACTGAATTGACTAGGCTCAAAATACCTTTTAAAGACTGAAAGATTTTTTTTTTTTTTTCTTTAATTCATAGAATCCTGGGCTGGTTTGGACTGGAAAGGACCTTAAAGCCCATCTCATTGCACCCCCTGCCATGGGCAGGGACACCTTCCACTATCCCAAGGTGCTCCAAACCCCAATGTCCAATGTCCTTGAACACTTCCAGGGCTGTAGGGGCAACCACAATTTTTCTTCCTCTACTCTTACAAGGAATTCAAAGCAAAATTTTCCCCTCAGGCTAAGGCTCCCCACTACATCTCTGGGACACAGAATGTTTGCTGCCAGAATCCAGAATAAAACCTGTGTATGCTCCTGGCTTTACTCTGCAGTTTTACATTCCACAGCCTATATTAAAATAATGACGATCCTAAAAGGAAAGACTATTTGCTAGCAAGCCACACTGAGGTTTGTCCCTTCAAGGAACAGATGTGTAGAGAGCAGGAAAATTCCTTATCTGCATCCATCGAGGCTGCACTGTGCTCATCAGCACAAACACATCTACCATAACACATATATATAATCTAGTATTTGTGTATAATCCTTGGGATTGGCCAGCAGCTTTTACAGAATCACATCAAGGTTGGGAGAGACCTTCAAGGCAATCAAGTCCAACCCCTAAACCATGTCCTCAACCACATCCAGATACCTCTTGAACACCTCCACAGATAATGACTCCTCCACTGAACTGGCAAACTCATTCCAATGCCTGACTTGTCTTTCAGGGACTTTCTTTTCCTAGTATCCAATCTTGGCAGCCTCCACGTCATCTTGACTTCAGAAAGGAAGAAGGATTTAGTACATCCAACGCAAGCGAAGCTCTGTGATCTACTCCCCCTGAAGAAATCCCTTCTTCCTGCCCTTTTTCCTGGAGACTCTGATTCATGAGAAACAAAACAAGTATTTCTCATATTCCAGGAAAAGCACTCCTCCAGCTTGAAATCATGGCATTACATTAGCATTTATATATTGTAGTACATTTTTTTTTTTCATTTAAACCATACCACGCTGACAAGCCAATTCTGCAAAAAACCTGCTGTAGTCAATATCACTAAAGAATCCTCATGCCCAAACTTTATAATGCCAAGCCCTTCCAGGCTAAAAGGCAATAGGAAATAAAACCACTCTTCAATGCTGATCACAGTGTAGGATGCTATAGTTATTCAGATTAATATCAGCATATTTAAAAATATAGAAAAACAAATAATTGCTGCTGTAAAACAAAAAAGATGACCCTTATTTGTACCTTTACCAAATACCTAAATTATTTCAATATTAATAGAAAGTGATTTTTTTTTTTCATTTATACTAAACTAAGATAACATAGGGGTAAACCCCAACTTGCATAAAAATAAATAATGCAAATCCCAGTATTAACCCAGTTAGATCCTGCTTTAAGCAGGCAGATCTGCACTAGGAAATACCTTAAAGAGTACAAGAAACACAGTTCAATCCAACATCCCAAAATCTGATCCCTCAACCCAGTATTTTGTTCCAAGGTAAGACTATTTAATGTCTGGAATGTTTCACTGAGAAAGAAGCAGGAGGAGGATAAAGCTGGTAAATCTGGGAAACGCTGGAAAATGGCATTTTCATGTGAGCCTTTCCCTCAGACGGGCCTTTACATAAACCCTCTGCAGTTTAGCTGAGTCTTTCCAACTCGGAGGCATAATTTGGCCATTTGGAAGCAAACCCAAATAATCAGCAGACCAAGAAAAATCTTATGATATGAACATAAATGCACACATAGCAGGGAAAGGTTCTGTTTCCCCCAGAGGGTGCTGGGCACTGCACAGGGAATAGGCACGGCCCCAAGGGTGCCAGAGCTCCAGGAGCATTTGGACACTGCTCCAGGGATGCACAGGGTGGGATTTTGGGGTGTCTGGCCTGGAACAGGGGCCTGCACTGGATGATCCTGGTGCGTTTCTCTCAGATCAGGATATTCCAGGTTTCTGTGATTCTAAAAATTATGCTGATGGTGGTTTGGGTCACGTCTGCCCTCAACCCTCATGTGTGTTTATGTTAAAGAATAAATCAATGCCTTCTCCTGAAGGAGGGACTTCATAAAGTAATAAAGCTTGCTGCTAAATCAATACATCATTTCACATATCAAAATTTACTGCTCCTACTTTCTCGACTAGGGCAGATTGAGGAAAACAAAGTTTTCTCTGCAGCTGAAACATGTTCCAGTACAAATGAAATTAAGAGCTACAGTTTAAGTTCATTATACAGCATTTCACTCGCAAAACTCTGCCTGCCCTTTCTTTTGTCAATTAATTCTGGATTACATGCTAATCAGAAGTGTTAACACCCTTTTGCTCAGAAAATCAGGAGGCACTGAGAGAACATTCAAACGGATTTAATTCCTTCTTCAGCAATTATCATGTAATAATTAACTTCAAGAAGAAGTTATGTGTCTCATTACAAATCATTCAGACACTAGATTGCCACACTCCTATTTCTGTGCATTTCTTTCTTCCTTGCAATTTTGCCATATAATCCACTGGCAAATAAATTCATTAAGACATTTCCCTTTACTCCTTTATAAAGATGCCTAACAGTAGAACTGATTTTTTTTTTCCTTTTTTCTTTTTTTTTATACTTTCAGAGAAAGCCTAGTGGTGAATGAAAAAGTAGCCTAAGAGAATGGAATCTAAGAATCACCAGAGGTCAACCAAAATATAAACAGAAACAGAATAAAAGCAGGAGAACTCCAGAGCTATAAGGGACCTTCAGGTCTTTAAATTCCTCGCTTTTTAAATGCAGGATAAGTTACATCCAAAAAAAAAAACACCAACACACAAATATTTGTCCAACATGCTGTTTGAAAACACTGATAGCAGAGGTCCCAGAGCCATGATCCTTTATTTCCCTGCTTAGATCTGCCAACACCCAGAACTGTTTTTCTTGAGCCTTTACTCTTCCACCTGCTATTTCTTTCTTTGCCAAAACAACAGAGCTCTGCCTTCCAGGACAGCTCTACATCTCTAATTTCTCCTCTTTTCCCTCTCATTAGTACACACAATTCTTCCAGATTTTCTAGATTTCTAAGAGACTTGGCTGACATTCGGCTTTGGCAGCTGCTGGACCATTGACTTACATGAGTTTTCATTCACTGTATCTCCAAAGGCTGTTGTTTCAAACTGAGGCCTGGCAGCCACTCCCCAAATACATTTGCCAGACTTCAGTACCCTTCCCAGATCTCTCTTTCATTCCAGCCTCTTTATTTCAGGCTGCTCTTAACTGGGAAAAAGTCTCCTGATGTGGAAACTACATCCTCAAAACACTTCCATCTCTGCCGTCCTCAACGCTCAGTGCTCAAAAACCAGCAGATTCCACTAGGAATGGCATTAATTAAAAAGCTGAATAGGACTGGATCAGAAAAAGACAACCTCCACCCGGGTTGTGCATCAGCTGTGAACTTGTGGGAACTGCTCTGAACACCTTCTAAACGCTGCAGGTTTGGAGGAGAGACGAGAGCAGTTCCCATGCTCCAGTGGTTCTCCACTCGGTGCTTCCTTGCCACCAGCCTAGATCCACTCTGTCCTCCCCCTTCTCTTATTACATTATAAGAGTATGGGAAGAGAAAAAACTTTTCTGTCAATTATAAAGCTTCACTGGTTGAAAACTCCTGAATTTATGAACATTAGAAAATTCTGGGGATACTGGAAACAAGCCAAAGAATAAAATAAGCAATGCCTAGTGGGGAAGATAAATAATCCCATCTGCCAGCTGAAATTCTCACACCTTTTTAATGTCATTCGTCACAAATATTAGACATAACAAAGTGTTCAGGCCAGCTTTAGAAACTCAGAACCCAAGAATGGGTGGGGAGGGGGAAAACCCCAGCTACAGTGCATTAGGTTTATAAGAATGATTCAGATCAGCAGGGTTAGGTCAAAGTTATTTTTCTTACCTTAGGAACTACCAGAAGCAAACACCAGACTGTCCTAGGTTACAATGTAAAAATATGCCAGAAGGTCTGTATTCTATCTCCATCTTCATGAACTGTTAAAATCAGGAGGGGCAGTGTTTTCCTTGCCTCCTCCCCCAGACTATCTCCTGTTAATGGGCCATCAATGCCTTGCCCCATGAGTCACAGATAACTCCCTCCGGGAGCCATTTGTGTTGAATGGGCAATAAGGACCCACCATATGACTCATAGAATGACTTCAGCCCATTGTGAGATACTCCACCCAGGGGGAGGAGCCAAGCATTC
>VXBU01005743.1:155562-204945 GCA_013400315.1 Bombycilla garrulus
TTTTTTTTTTGTTTAATACTGCATCTTGTTCTAATTTTCCTATTAGGTTGTAGTTTGTAGGTTTTTGTTTTACTTTATTTTGTTTATACATATTAAAAAACTGTTATTCCTATCCTCATATCTTTGCCTAAGAGCCCCTTTTAATAATTTGGAGGGAGGGGGTTTACATTTTCTATTCCAAGAGAAGCTCCTGCCTTCCTTGGCAGGCACCTGTCTTTCAAAATCAAGACACAGAGTGAGAGAGGACTCAGGATGTCCCTAAGGGCTACAGAAGGATTATCTTAAAAATCAGAGAAAGGAGGAGTCAAGGAATTAGAGATCAGAAAGCTTAACTTTGCTCCCCAGAAGGACATCAGAACACATTATTAATCAATTTAGAGGTGCCTTGGGGATAATAAATGGGCAGAAAACAGCCAGCGTGAATTTGTCAAGTGCAAATCATGTCAAAACAACCTAATTTCCATCTCTGAAAAAGTAACCAGGGCATTAATATGAAAAGACTTCTTTAAGGCCTCTACCAATTTTCTTTAGGAAAATGTGAGCTAAGTTCTTCATCTAGGTAAAAAGGCACAAGAGCAGTTTTTAAAGTGTTCTTTCAACCTGAAGGATGTTTCAAGTACAGTTCTGAAGAGATATGTCCTGTGTTCTCTAATACCTTCAGCAATGATTTAGAGAATGAATTCTAGAGGAGATTTACGAAAATATGCAGAAGATGATGATGAAAAGAGTAAAAATAACTCATAAAAACAAGATCAAAATTTGAAGCTATCTTGGGAAGGTGGAAGAGAAATTCAAAACTGATCAAACAAGACAGGAGAGGTTATTGTGGGTGGAGTTCAGGCAAAACTTTCAGTGCTCAGGGGCCAGCACAGCCCCAGCATGAGGCACCTGGGGAGTTCACAAATCTCTTCCATCAGAGCAGATTTAGGCAAACATCTGTTTCTGCCTCAGGACAGGAAGGCCAACTAGGCTGAACTCCCCCAGAGCCTTCCAGCCCTAACTCAGGTAACTCTCCATGCTGCATCAGGACCTGGCTCCAAGAGAGAGAACACACCAGGGATTATCTTCAGGGACTCACTTGCTTTTACAGGAGAAAGAGCCAGCTAAGCCCCAGCTTGCCAAGCACAGCGACTCCCGAACTGATACCCAAAGGAAAAACACAGGGAAGAGGGATCAGCAGCATCACTGGAAATTCCTGTCTTCATTAAAGCTTCTGCTCTGTAACTTCTAACAACAGAAATATTATAACATATAATATTATATAGGGCAATATAAATGTACTGAACACATTGTAGAAGTAGCTGCAAGTTGTTTGTTTTTTTTTTCTCTTCTGTAACTCTGCTAGGAACACAAGTTCTAGAGAAGATGTGAATTTCCTGCTATCAGTTGGAATGTGTTCACGGTTTCAGGTAATTTAAACCAGCTGCAAGAACTCGCTGCTATTCCAACAGAGCATTTATTTCCTCCCTTTTTCTCAGAAAAAGATGGAAGACAACAATCAGTGACATTCTCACATTGCACTGGGTGGTTTTTAATAATAATATTTCAAAATAAAGATTGAAAACACTGCATTTTGATAATTTCACAACATCCTGAAGAGTTAATCTATCAAAAAAAAAAAACCCAAACAAACAAAATCACAATACTTCATGAACCAGCTCTTTCCTCAGCCCCAACAAGTTTGGGGTGATTTCTAAGCCCTTATTAGCACCCACATGCAGTCTGGCTGAGTGTTATTCTTATCTTCAGATGAGAACACACATCTTGTGCGATTTGATTTGGACCAGAATAGGAGCTTTAAACTCCTTTGTAAACTCCAGCCATACTTTCTACTCATGGATGTTTACAGACAACTCCTTTCCTCCCCAAATGCAAAGTAAAAGTAGAAAAATCAAGGGTCTGGGAGTTTGAGTTATTTTTGTCCCTGACCTCTTTCAGCTTAAGGCCATGCCTCCTTGTCCTGTCACTCCAGGGCCTTGTCCCAAGTCCCTGTCACTCTTGGAGACCCTTTAGACACTGCAAGGAACTTAAGGGTCTCCCTGGAGACTTTCCTTATCCAGGCTGGACAACTCCAATTAAGGGAAATTTCTATTTTATCCTCATCTCTAATTCAACTCCACAATGTTTAAATAGCCAGACTTGCATCAATTTTTTTTTTTGTTCTTCCTTTCCAAAGAGGTGAGGAGCTCCTCCTAATTTCAGGAAGAAGTTGTCGGTACAACATGAGCACTGACCCAGTTTGGTTTCCAGCACAATTAACAAAATACATCCATTCAAATCCCCCTGGCTCCAAACCCCTGGGAAGGCTTCCCCCACCCTCAGAAACCAAGAGGTTTCCTTAAAACCCAGCAATAACTCTGGGCACAGTTCAGTGACAGCCATGCTGGACTCAGGGAAGCTCCAAGCGAACAGACAGGAGAGGAAGGAAATGAGGGAAACACAAAGAAAATTGCCTGTTGGAAGGAAAGTTTCAGATGGAAGAGATGGATCAGCTTCCAGACCAGTTCACACATTCCATAAGCACTTTGCCTACTGTGTTTTGTGAAGAAATAAAATAACTGTGCCTTTCAACATCAGCCTCTCTAGGCAAAGAGGAACTGGTGAAATAAGCCCAGGAAAGCTAAACCAAAATATTTCAGTCACCCAATATGAGACTGGGCTAGAAAAATTAACATTCCAATGAAGAATAGAAGATCTATTTCTGCACTGGTGGCAGGATTAATACAGTTATTTTGAAATGTACTAAATGGGTCTTTTTTCAACATAAAAAAAAAAAAAAAGTTGAACTTTTCACTAAAAAATTAAATTCACATGGAAAGCTACTGCAAACAGCTTCTCTCTGCACTGATCACAAATCTTCCATTGTAGGGATTTCTCAAGTAAAGCAGGTATTTGGCAGAGCAGAAAAAAAACGGGTCCCATTCCCCAGTTGTATCTTGCCCACCTACATATTTTTGCATTTTTTATTCATTTTAGGCTAATTTTAAAATGTTCCACCCACACAATGAGAATTCCATACATTAACTTAGCAAAACATAGCAGGATTTAGAGAGAAAAAGAACAAAAATACCAGTTTAAAGTGAAAAAAAAAAATGTATTCCATTTAATTTCCCAGAGCATGTCCTCGTCCATTTAATCCCAGAATCATTAAGGCTGGAAGAGACCTTTAAGATCACTGAGTGCCACTACCAGCCCATAACCACCCCTAAACCATGTCCCCAAATGCCCCCTCCAGTGCCACCACTTCAAGGGAAGACAACAGCCCTGCCTGCAGGAATGGGCCCCTTATTGCCCCATGTCTTGGTAAGCACATAATGCTACAGGATCAGCCATGAGTAGGCAACATAAAGAGATTTTTAGGGCCTCCACTGCTTGAAATAAGGCTGGATATACACGCAGAGCTCCCAGGGCCTTGCTCTGAGCACTGTTTGAAATCATGTCACTCAGGCGCCACGGAAGAGACTGCTACTAATACACAGAACTTTCACGATTAATTCAGCTTTATTTCTTTGCCAGGTCCTGTCATCATTTCGCATTAGAAATCATTTCATTGCACAGCTGTCCTATTGACTTATAAAGTACTAAAGGATGTCAAAACCTGACATAGCTGGCTTTTGCAGATAAAAACACAACTGGTGGAACTCAACCATTAATTTCCACCTCTTTTAGGAGGCTGTGTGTTACCTGTCAAAAAGATACTACTGGAAACTGCATAGTGACCATTAGAGACAGAGAGTGATAGTGACACCAATCACCTCAGCTTAGCAAACATCAGACATGTGGCAGAAGCACAGCTTCAGCAGAGATGCTGGGCTGAGAAGGAGCTGATGGGGAAATGCCAGAGGGGACATTCTGGTGACAGAAGAAGTGCTGGTGCTTGGGGCAATCCCCAGGATCAGTCCAGGCTGGGGAGAAGCAGCTGGAGCAGCCCTGGAGAAGAGAGCTGGGACCCATAACCCCCCCATGCCCTGGGCTGAGCCCCAGCGTGGGCAGCAGGGGAGGGGCGTACTCTGCCCCTGTGCCCCTGTGCTCAGGTGAGACCCCACCTGCAGAGCTACTCCAGCCCTGGGGCCCAGCACAGGAGGGACCTGGAGCTGCTGCAGAGAGCCCAGGGGAGGCACCAGGATGATCAGAGGGATGGAGCAGCTCTGCTGGGAGGAAAGGCTGGGACAGCTGGGATTGTTCAGCCTGAGAGGAGACACTCTGGTGTGACCAAACTGACCTTCCAGTACCTAAAAGGACTCCAAGAGAGCTGGAGAAGGACTTGGGACAATGGCCTGGAGTGCCAGGACACAGGGAATGGCTTCCCACTGCCAAAGGGCAGGGATGGATGGGATATTGGGCAGGAATTGTTCCCTGGCAGGGTGGGGAGGCCCTGGCACAGGGTGCCCAGAGCAGCTGTGGCTGCCCCTGGATCCCTGGCAGTGTCCAAGGCCAGGCTGAACTTTGGGGCTTGGAGCAGCCTGGGACAGTGGGAGGTGTCCCTGTCCATGGCAGGGGTGGAATGGCATGAGCTTCACCACTCTGGGATTCTACAACAGAATTGAGTCAGCGCCTTTCACTGGCAAAAGGTTTGAGAAGCACCTTCAGTACAAGCCAGGAAACAGCCACAACTTTTACCTGATGAAGATGATTTGAGTTCTAAGTTACACTATAAAAATTCAGGTAATTTTACATTAGTAGTAAAGAAGGATTCTGCAACAAAACGGTGCTCTTGCAGCACAGGTGCAGATATTCTCAACTGAAAATGTTACAGAGCTTCCACTGAAAGTGAAACGAATGTCCAAGTTTAAATACAGCAGCTATTCTGTCCCAGAAAGTAAATTCCCTATTAGTGTTCTTTAAGGTAATGTTTCAATCTAGGTGCAGGCCCATCTTCTGTTTGTTTAATTGCTACACAATTTAAAATGCATTATTAATATTTTAAATATTAGTATTAACCACATCAATTTTCAGCTAGGAGAGTTATCTTGCAGTGCAGGCTCTTTGGATAGTTTGAAATCCCATCATTAAATCCCATCTGGAGACCAAACCCAAGCAGAACATGGTATTGCAACCAAAGTAAAATTAACAGGCATAGCAGAAAGTGTTGGATGATTTAAATAACCCCATCCCAAAGCAGCCACCTACATATGAGAGAACACAGTATGTCCCTTCAGCTCCAGAACCCATCTCGTGGTCTCCTGGTTCAGGAGAGGGAAACCCAACCCATGGGCGAGTGGATTTGCAGTTTAAGCAGCAATCAAAGTCAATTTGCTGCAGGTGGAGGTTCTGGAAGGTGTGAGAACACGTGGAGCTGGCCATCTCCTCCCAACGTTTCCCAAAGCTGTGTAACAGATCTGTGTCCTGTGGGGCCTGGCTGAGGTTCCAGCCAGCAGCACACTGAGGGCATAGTGCCAGGACATGACAGCATCAGCAACTCACCAGCTGTGGCCCTGCTGGAAAAAAAAGGACAGGGCACACTCAGCCAAAAACACAGCAGAGCACAAGGGAACAAGTGCTGCTCAGGAATTTTTAATTGTTCCTGCAAGCTGGGAGAAAAGCTCAGTCGCTGTCATCCCCATCACCCTTCCAGGGCCCCACAGCAGCCTCCAGCTTACTGATTTTTGTTGTCCCTGTGGTTGTCACCTTTCCCCAGACAGCCAGGCCACACAGGCCTTTGGGCACTGAGCCTCAGCCACTGATAGAAAAGGACAAGGCCACAGGGCCTCATTATTTAATTTGTTTTAGTCTCCATCAGAGGCCCACAGCAGTTCCACCCCAGCTGACCCTGACAAACTCCAAGACAAGAAACAAGACCATGAAGGAAGGATCCTCCAGAAAGCAGGGATCTGCTAGGATGGCCAGTCCTCAATTCAGCCTCTAGATTCCTCAGCAGACCTTCTGGACAATTCCCCTGCAAGGTGGCACAAACCAAACACATCCGCTATGGAAACAGAGCAAAGCTGGAGCCAGCAAGATCTGGAGAGGCCAGGTACCACCAGGGGTGTATTTAAGATTTTGTGGACAGCAAATCAGACATTTTTGGAGAACAGTGATGAAAAAAACACATTTTATCACTTGACCTTCTTCCTCCAGTCCTTGTACCTCCATCCACCAGTGCTAACTTCCATCAGAAAGCATGGGGAACTTCAGACTCCATGGGATGGTTGAAAACACTGTTCACTTCTACTGAAAATCCATACAATTCCTGCTCCCTTTTCCCAAATCTGACAGTTTGCTGGCAGGGTAAGAAGGGAAGCTACCCCTGTCTGAAAAAATGCTTTCCATAGAGGCAGGAGCTTACATAAAAATGGACACAATTTTGTAAAACCTCACATTCAATTTGCTCTGAAGTAAATTTTAAGTAAATAAATCTCTTTCCATAAATTACTGCTGTGTGCTACTGGACACAGCTGCCATTGGGGTTTTTTTGGCAGGCTTCTCATGAAACAAATATAAAAATTTAGTTGGCAACTCCAAGTTAAAAGAATAGTAAGTTTAATTTTGATTATGTGCTTCGAAATGACATTCACACACTGTCCCTATCACGGGCATCTGACATGCCAAGAAAAGCAGTCTGATGCATGCTGGCAGCCAAAAGCCTTTGCTTATGCCCACTCCAGCACTCGTGTGGGGATTTGGAGGTGGGGGGGGGGTTATGTTTGTTTCATTTTTATTTTGTTTCATAAAATAAGAAGGAGGATTTGCTCCCTGTAGAGGAACTTGTTAGCAGAAAGCCACTCATATCAGGTATTTTGCTGTCATTCCAGTTCCACCCATCAACCAACACACACAGCTTTTCAGATATGCACAACAGAAAACAAACTCACTTATCTGAGCCATCATCTGAGTCAAAGTTTGGTGCCATGAAAGCCCTAAAATTCAGTATCAGGTCCCCTCAAGCTGGGCTGAAGGCATAAAATTCTGAGGGTTATTTATGTAGTTCATCCTTTCATTATATCCTCTCCCTTTTGGAAATATATTTACAGAGAAAAAGCCTCCATATAATTCTGAAATTCTAGCACTAGACTTCATCTTGGAAAATTTGGATTACAAAAAATTAATTGTTTCAGGGCACAGAGTTCTGAGGGAAATTTCTTTGTCAAATGCAATAAAGTCAGGAAGTTTCCCACAGTTGTCTTTAATAAACCTTCCTGTAAGTCCCCTGTCACTCAGCATCATATTATTGCATCATGTTTTGACATCACCATTTCCCTGTCAGGATGATGCAATAGAGTTTATTCATGGCTCCACTTTCAGACAAAAAGGATATTTTAATCTCATTATCTCCCTATTAACTGATGGTAACAGAAGCTCTGAGTCAGATCAACACATATGCAGCACTATATCCATCAGGTGTCATGCACAAATTCATGAAATATTAAGAAAAACTAAGGTTTTGAGACTTAAAAAAACAGAACCAAACCTTATAAGAGTGCTGGGAGATAAATATCATCACTATACATAGCAGTAATTATGATGCAGCCCTGGTTTTTAAATTTTATTGTGGTTCCTGCAATTAGCTCGACAAAGCCACTAACATAAATCATGTTATAGCTTCATCATAGTCAAAAATCCATTACCAACTGGACCACATTGTGAAGGCTATGGCAGAATTTTCAAATGCTTGCTTTGTTTATTTTTCTCCCCCAGCTGACAGTTTGTGTCACTGCTATCACCTCTCACTCCTCCAGTTGCAACCACAAGCAGTCAATTCCCACACAATACCTGTTAGCACACTCTTACCTCAATAAATCTTAGTGTTTGGTGTCCTTCCTGCAGTTTTTATTGCACGGCCTTTTCACTAATCCAGGACTTAATAACAGGAGCTGGAAGTTGCTATTTTTGCAGCTTTCTGGACAACAGCATAACTTTTCTCTTGTACCCATTTTATCTGTTACTTTAAATTATATTGATGCTATTTTGCAAACATACAAGAAGTGAATTGTCACTCCTTTCATTACACATTTTTCCCAGGTCTACACCCTCACTAATAACTGGTTTTCCATTAAAACAGTATCACATCAATTAGGCAGAATCCTAAAAACATTTGCCAAAAGAGGTCTTTACATCCTTTCCACTAGAAAGCAAAGAAATAACAGATCTGCTCATTTTTAAGAGTCCAATTCACTTTCAATCTTCTGCCTTTTCTTGGGACATTAAAAAAAGGTAAGAATTGTGAATCGCTCAGTGATCTATCAAGAATCAGATCCTAGAATCGCACAGGAGCCCGGGACAGCTTTTTCCACTAAACAATGAGTTACCCATTAAGCAGCAGTTCCTTGCAAGTGAGCTGCAGTCACGGGTGGCAACCAAATATCTCAGTGTTCTGCAGCTTTCCTGATCAACATCAGAGCCTAGGAACCACACAGGATCAGCTGCTGAGACAGATGGGGGAAAACAAGGACACCCTGCTGTCCAAGCTGAGCATCCCCTGGCACAGCTTGAGGCCATTTACTCTTCTCCTGTCCCTGCTCCCGACTCCCCCTGGTTGTCCCCTCCTGTCAGGGAGTTGTTCCGAGCCATAAGGGCCCCCCTGAACCTCCTTTTCTCCAGGCTAAACAATCGATACTTCTCATCCTTTTCTTCCTCAGTCTCAAATTTCTGGGCAGCATTATTTTGTTTCCTAACACACTCTCAAATCCAAAAATCCTCTTACTCAGTGTCAGTGTGGAACAACGTGAAAAGGTGAGAGCTCAAGCCAGTAAAGGGGATAGTGACATGTCCCAGCACGTTATCTGCACCAGGCTTCCCTTGCAAACGGGCAGAGGCAAGAGGAGGGAAACCCCATGACCAGCAGTCATGAACTTACTAAGTGACCAGTGAAGCACAAAAGCGACCAGGGAACTGTTCCTAATAGGCAGTGAGATGAAAAAGAGATGTCCCACTGAGAAACATCACTGTTTAGGACAATAAAAACAGGGCAAAATATCATTTTTTTCCATCTTCTTCCCAGGTTTTACAACCAAGAGCATCAGATCCATTTGCAGACTGAGTGCCCCACACCTACAGCAATGGCAAATGCTGTAACCTGCTTTAGCTGTGCTGAGATGTGTTACCTTCTGTGTTGATACAATAACTAATGTGCATTTCAACAGTCTCCCTAGCTTTAAAGGACTCAATCATAGGTATTTTTTGGCAAATGGAATCAGACTTACAGAAGGGTTTAGGTTGGAGGGACCTTAAAGCCCATCCCATCCCACCCTTTCCATGTGCAGGGACACCTTCCACTGTCCCAGGCTGCTCCAAGCCCCAAAGTCCAACCTGGCCTTGGACACTTCCAGGGATCCGGGGACAGCCACAGCTTCTCTAGGGAATCTGTGCCAGGGCCTGCCCACTCTCCCAGGGAAGGATTTCTTCCTAAGAAATAACAAACATGCACTTAATATTCAAGGAGGGATCTCCCTGAACAGATAACATAGGAGAACATATAATGGATTTCAGTAAGAGAAACTTCCCTGCACTGTGCAAGACCTTTCAGAATAAATGCAGTTCCAAACAATTTTAAATTACAGAAATACTACTGTGTATTACACCTTGTAAGCATTGTGCTCCCTCCAGGAGAACATGAAAACATTTGTTTGCTCAAGAAGTGTTTTTGCACTGCTGATTTTATGGTGCTCAAAAATATCCCAAACACATCATAGAACCCTTGTGGGACGGGAACAAATTTTAATTACTTTTTCCTTGTGAAAAGAACTTTCAAAAGCAGTCTCTGAAAAGGATCAAAATACCTAATGTTGGAAAAAGGATCAAGAGACCTGACTGCTTCTTTCCCTCAGGATCTCAAGGCCCCTTCTCTCTAACATATATGTGACATAAAGTGAGCAGGTTTTGATCAGTGTGCCAACAATTCCTACTGAGAAACTCTCCCTTTCCATCACACATGACCTCTGCCACACCTTGGGACAAGAGAGAAAACTCATCCTGCTGCTGGTACTCCAAGAAGAGCAGGAGAGGAGTGCTTGCAGACACTGCAGCACCTGAAATATTTGAGTTTTGTGATGGGGAAGGTACCCATGGGACTGCATCTGTGTCCCTGCAGTCTTGTTCCTGGGACAGTAGCAGAGGAGTTCATTAGTGCTGAAAACCAACACAGCACAATTTCAAACATGAGGCTGATGAGTCTTCTCTACAAACAACCAACATTTCCTGCTTGTGCTGCAAACACTGCTTTGACTTCTTCTCTGCCTGGGCAATTCCCACTGTCCTCAGACAATCCTGGCCATGGCAGGCACATTCCATCACCCAAACTTCCCTGCAAAACCCTCACAGAGAGATTTGGCAGGACTGTAACTGCTAAATGAGCAGCAATCAAGTAGTTCACCCAATCAGTGTTCTAATTCACCACAACTGCTATAAATACGACCCATTATTACTGAATGTAGCTTTTAGGGGGAAAAATACATGCAAGCTTCCTGCTGAAGCTAATCTATGGGAAAATTATACAGAACATCACATTAAAGTCTAAGTAAATACTTTGGCACCCTCCTAATGTATGTGCATAGATTACTGGGGCGTGCTTGCAGGATAAGTGCCGTTTGATGTTCAAATTGTTGGTAGATATTTAAAGTTGATTACCCTAGAGGTAAGATATAATTGGTAAACAAGGAATATACAGAACAACAACGTAATAATCACAAGTTGTATTTATTTCACAATTCATTCCCACAATCAGGACAATAGTTTAGTCAAGTTCCTAACTCTATTTTCCAGCTAACAAAATGACATCAGAAATACCAAGGGCATCACTTTTCTTGGTATGGGATTGAGAGATGAATGCAAAACATTACTGGACATCATTTTCACATCCCCACAAAATGGATATAGAGAATGAGAGAGCAAGCAGAGAGGAGACAGTGGTGTGCTCCCTAAATTCCTGAAGAGATCCATCCCCTCGCAGGTAGGATGGTGGGACAGGTTCCATTAGGCTGACACACACCATTTAGTTACCTACAGTATTTCTCCTTTCCAGTGTAGGCACCTTGTCTAGACTGTTTGATTACCCCATCTCTAATCAACTTCTGGCTTTTCTCTGTCTCTTTTGGTTTGAGATGCCTTTCAATCCACAAAATTACGTGATTCCTGTCTCCTTCCACGTGTTTCTTCTTTATCACTGTGAGACACCAACAAATTGCTGTGGTTTGGGCTTTCCCAAGGGTGACCTGCATGAGCCACTACCAGACACAGCAGTGCCACCGAGGTCCCGGATGGAGTTATGGAGTTTTCTGTGGAAAACCCTCATTCCCTTCAACGCCTGATGTTACAGGTGGCAGCCAAAGGAATTCTCCGAAAGCAAACCCTAGGGAAGAGACCTTCCATGTTGAAAACATGGTTGGATAATGTGGGTAATAATAACCAAAATCTAGAGAAATAAAAATCATCACCATCAAAACAAAGGAAGGCTATTTAGAGCATGCCTTACCCATCTGCTCACATTTAGGGCATCAGTCAATAAATGCATAGCTTGGCTGGATTTGTGTCCAAGGCTTGAAGCGACCTGGCCTGGGGGAAGCTATTCCTGCCTGCTGCAGTGCAGTGGAACAAGATGGCTCTGCAGGCCCTTTCCAACCCCACCCATTTCATGATCCCATGATTTTTATACAGGACACATCAGGAGCTCACCCATGAGACCACCAGCACACATCAAACTGGTTTGAAGCACAAAGCAGTGATTTTCTAGATGGGAGGTAACATCTTATTCCCTGCTGGAAGACAAGAGGAAGGCCTCACAGACAATTCCCTGCCCTCAAAGGCCTTGGAGCAGCCATCTGAGCTCCTCTCACACAGGAGGAGATTCCAGCAGTCAGGCAGATGATGCAAAACACTCAGGAGGAGGAGTTGTATCCTGCTTAAATCCTACCTACAGCAGCCAGAGAGGACCCCACTCCAGCAGCAATGGCAGCAGTGGGAACAGCCAGATGCAGCTAGGAAGTATGGAAATTTATTCAGCTAAGCCATCAAATTAACATGAGAGCAGGGGAAAAGCCATTAACTTGAAGAGTGTGAAAAAAATAAAAAAGCCACAAGACCTAGAATTGCAAGACTCAAGGGCACCACAGCAAGAACAAAATGTTTCACAACACATTTTCTTAGAAAATGGTAGCATACTATGAGCTTGTGTTCAAAAAATGTGGCACCAGTTCCATGGAATCAGACCCACAGAAGGGTTTGGGCTGGAAGGGAACTTAAAGCCCATCCAGTGCCACCCCTGCCATGGGCAGGGACACCTTGCACTGTCCCAGGCTGCTCCAAGCCCAGTCCAAGCTGGCCTTGGGCACTTTCAGGGAACGCCTTTCTGGAAGATTTGTTGCCTGCAAGCACATCTTGAGACCAGCCCTGGCAGCAATGCCCTAAGGTGGTCCCATGTGTATTGCCAAACTTCTGCCTCCACATGCGCCTACAGAATCCACTGCTCTGTCCTTGGAGTGGCTTTCATTTCAGTAAAGCACTATCCTTATAGATTGGGAAATGCTTTCAGAGCAAAGGAATTACAAAAACTCACAGAGGGAATAGGCAGGGTCAGGTTTCCCAGCTCCAGTTAAAAAATGTAGATCTCCAATGCAGACAGAGCCAATTCACAAAGAATAAAAACCTTACACTCTGAGATGCCAAAAATGTAACTCAACCAACTAAAAAAAATCAGCTTCAAAATAACTCCTCCAAAAAAGCCAACTAGGATTTACAGACAGAGAAAAAAAACATGAAATTCTATTCAAATCACCTGAAACAACAAAAAGACATAAACCAGGAATAATTCTATTTTAATGAGGCCTAAATACTGATTTTAACAACTTCAAGCATCTGATGCACTCTCTTGTCTTCTCATTATTTTGATTTCATATGGCGTTTAACAGAATTTCATGTGCTTTACTATAAGAAGAGGAAAAGTGTTTTTATTAAGCATTAATTCTTTTATTTTGGTGGCAGCAAACATCTCTGCCATCTGTCTTAAAAGAACTCCTGGTGCTACTCTATAACAGCATTAGAGACACAGCCACACTGCTTTCATCATTACTTGCTTTTCAAGGCAGACAAAAGAACTGTGCTCCAGGTAACAAATGTTCCTAAAAACGTAAACAGTTAAATGAGAGAGATTTGGAATTCAAACACAAAAATCCTAAACTCTCTTAGTGCCTCCATGGCTTAACTTAGCCAGTTGCAATTTCTGAATTCGTCCACTAAAGATGCATTAGGAAAAAAAAATCCTTCCCTAACACAGCTTTGTCAGGAGCTCAGGCTTTTAAATTACTTGAAATTATATCACAAATCAAGAGCTTGCAAGAAATATGGAGAGATTCGCTGGTAAGTACACGACAGAGATAATGAAAAACCAATGTAATCCAGAAAATCCAGTTCTGCTGAAAGTAAGAAAGTAAGGACAGTTGTTTTCCTAGGGAGATAAAAACTGACAGCTCAAGAAAGAACCAAAGGGGAAAAAAAGTCTTTAGCACAAAAGAAGTTTTCTGATATAATTCAAGTACTGAAAAATCTCGGATTTGTTCAACAGCTCTGCTGGCAGATCTCAGCCACAGAACTTGACAAGATTACAGTGTCTATCAGTTCACTTTTTTTGCATAAAATCCATGCTAGTCCATGTCTGAGCACGGGAAAGGCATGCTGGTGGTCTTAAAAAAGCTACAATTATCTCCCTTTTACCCTGTCACTAAACCAGAGACACCACTCATGCTGCAGCTCAGCTCCTCAGGGGCTGGGAGATGCTGAGGATTGTTCCCCACTGAGAAAAACCCCAAACTAGCACTGCAGCTCCCTGTGACACTGTGCAGGCTGACAGAGCACCTCAGGCTGAGCCTGAGGGAAACAGGATTATACAGAGAAATGACTCCTTGGGATTGGGAAATGATCAGGCCAAACCAGTAACCAGGGAACACCTCCCGGCATCACTCGGTGTGTCAGCCCACCTGCATTCTCACTCTCAGTTTTAACAGTAGTCTACCATGGAATTGTCACAATTGGGAAAAAAAACCCAAACCACATTCTTTTTATAATACACAATAGCTCTTTTCAGCAATCAAAACCATTTGAGTATTCTGCTCAAAAGGAATATTCTTCAATTATCTTTGTGGGTTTCCTCAGCTCTTCTGCTGAGAAGGACAAGAGCCTGGGCAGGCATAGCAAGAAACAAAAGTGTGATTAAGAGCCCAGAGAGGCTCAACATGGCTTCCTTGATAGCAAGAGCAACGTATGCTTTGCTCATCCAAAATCCCTCTTCTTTTCCACAGCAAGGATTTACCACATCTCTCCATCTCGTCCTCTCCGCCTGTTACTGCTCCCCAGTTCTCCACACCAACAAAAATCCTTTTTTTTTTTTTTTTTTTATTTTTTTTATTTGTCAAACAGGTTACTTAAATCCGTATTTTAGCTGGTGCTAGGTATAAAAGATGATGTACCAAGAGAAATGCTGTAACAATTACAGAATTCCTCTGAGCTTTCCATGTGTACACCATGGTGTTGTTCTGCCAAAGGGCAACTCTGGAATTTAGGAAGATATTGCTGTGGAGTCCAAAGGCACAGCAGCACAGATATCATTACACAGAACCCATGTCTCAGGTTAGCCAAGGCAATCATTCAAAGCAGTAGCTCATCAAAAAGACCCTCAAGAAGCCTCCAAAGCTCTGTAGCTCCTGTCAACAAGATCCTGCAGGGAAAACCACAAGTGACAAAGAAAAAAAGTCTCTAACTTTTAGCAGCAGATCAATGAAATAACATCAGTACATCGCATCCCTTAGCAGACAACATTTGGCCTTGTGGAACGTGCTATTAGACAAAATTGGCAGGAAAAACCTCTTCAAAGCACAGGCCCATCACAGCAGCAGCTCCAGAAATAAAACCGTGAGTTCTGAGCGAAGCACAGAGTTCTGATACAGAAGATGTAAAGGGGGCTGACAGAACAACAGCTCTGCAGCTGAGGTTTGCATTTCTCCCCCCATCACAAGCCTAACAGCTCCTTCATTTCTGATATGTAAGCTAGAGTGATGCAGAAATATGTTTATTGTAAACAGGTTTTATTTACAGGACACTTGTCTTGGGTCTAATTAAAATTAAAGGTGAAGCTGGATTTGGATGGTTTGGAAAGAAGGGAAATGAAACAGCTTTGGTCTAGTGGCCAATCACAAGCTCCTCATGGAGCTGAGGGATCCCAGGGGAACAAGAACATTTTGTTTACATGTGAACATATTGTACTGCAGTCAAATACGCCTCCTATGGAAAAAGGAATTGCTGAATTGCTTCCCTGCTTTCCTGGAGAAGGAAGGGGCCTGGAAAAAGCCCTGCCTGCCCCCAGCTGCAGCCTGTGCAGCTGGTCCTTCATGGAGCCAAAGACTTGCAGAGCATCTAGCACCAGCAGCAGGATGTGCCTCCATCCAAAACCAGCACTGCTCCAGCAGCATCTTCCCATTTATTCATCTGCCAAACATCAACAAAGACTTCAAGAACCCTGCTTCCATTTCAGATGACTCCTCTGTGACCAAACCCTTCATGTACCTTGGGTGAAGGAGATGTGAGGATTTCCAGGAGGGAGCACCCTGTGCTTGGTGGCCAGGTGGAAGGCTGCCTTCCCCACCTACAGGTACAGCAGCCTTGGTTCTGTGCCCTCAGCAAAGTGCAGAAAGGACTCAGAGGTGTGCACACATTTATAAATGTTTCAATTCCCACCCACCAGTCTCCAGAAGTGCTGCTCAGAATGACTTCGGGGCTGCAAAGCAAAGGCAAACAGTGCTCTGGCTCTAAAAACACTGGCCAGGTGAAAAAGAGACACTGCCTTAAGGAAGGAACCAAAAGCTTGCTGAACCATGAGGCAATCACAGTTTTTGGTTTCCTGGCTTAGGAACAGCTCTGACACCTGGGCAGGGAGAGATTCCAGCACCAAGGAATCAGTGAACATTGTTCACTCCTCACTCCCATAGTCAGTTAAGCACTACATACTGCAAGTTGCATTTCTCTCCCCCAGCACAAGCTTTAGGTGATATAAGCCATTATTATCCATCATTATCCATCCTCATGGGCTTCATACACAAAGTATCTTTATTCAAAGAAAAAACCTCTTCATGGGAATGGTAAAACATACTCTGGGTACATCACCGTAATGCAATCAGAACAGGATTTTGTTTGACAGTTCAGAACATCAAATTATATTGGATGAGGAGAGAATGGTTTTAATGCAGTAATAAAAGCTACAATCCTAAAATAATGACTCCACTTGAATACACCTCCAAAATGTATTCTCATTTAACACTGCTGGTACGCAGGGAATTCTTCCTCTGTGCTACATAATGTCAGGTGTTCAGATTAATAATTTTTGATTTTCTCCTCTTACTCCCACTTTCAACTGAGCAGTAACATATCCCATTATCTTTTTCACACTAATTAGCAACAACAAAATGCAAGCTGCTTTAACACAGAGCCTCTTTGTATTACACAATGTAAATTAGACAGGCAACACAACTAAAAGGGCGAAAGGGAAGGGGGGAATGGAGAGAAAAAGCCATGTAAGATGAGAAAAATCACTTTAATTCTGAGTGGAGGCAAATTTCATAGAATCATTAAGGTTGAAGAAGATGTCCAAGACCATTGAGTCCAACCTTTGACCTTCTACTATATTTGAAAATGATATATTGGCTATTATTGCCTTGAAAAAAATCAAATAATCTGCCTAATTACATTAAAAAGTGCTGCCTGTGCAGATAAAGACCGACAGAAAAACCTAATTATTAATTAACACATCACCCTGAATCTTGTACTTCAGTGCAACTCTAAAATCAGTGTTCCACCAGAGCTGCCAAACACTACAAGCAGTAGAGTTAATACTAAGAAAAAAAATCTTTGCATAATTATTTTTTCAGCATCCAGAAACTTTTATAATCACGGACTCCTTCTGAAACATAAATAAGAAAATACCAGCTCAGAGCAGTGTGGCAGGCTCAGCTTTCCTTCTCTCTGGAACAAGTTTTCCCCTGAGTTTCCCCTGTGGCACATCCTCCACCACTGGTTTGAGCCCAATCTTCCCAGTGTGGTTTTGGTGGGCTTTCCACCCCCCAAAGTATCAATAAAATAAAACATGTCACACTTCCTTTCTGCCCAGAATTCTATAGCCATGAGCAGTGCAGAGTTGGGAATGCTCACTTTTGTAGGGGGCTTTCCAGCAAACTGGCTCCTCATTAGTAGAACAAATGTTAATTAATATTTTTAACAAATGGCCGAAGTCCCAGCAGTTTGGGAGTGCAGGCTGTGCCCTGAGCTTGGCTGCTGTGCAGAGTGAGCAGAAGGCTGGTCTGGCAGGGAGAAAAGCTCCATTTTGTGGTCAGATCCAGCAAACCCCTTCCCAGGTGCTGTTGAGAGTAGATCAAAGAGTGAGGGCACCACATGGGTGAGACACACATGCAGTGACTCTTCAAATTCCAAGGAAAAAAATGTCCTGTTCATAGGAATATAATCCGGGGAAGAGACAGAAACAGAGCAGCTGGTGTGCTCCACCACACCACCATGGGCTGCACTCCTGAGGCTGGGGGACAAAGTCCTGCCCCAGGGGAGAAGGAATTCCAGATGAAGAATCTGCTACACCTTTAACAGCCCTTGTGACCACTGACAAATAATTTCCCAATCTTCAAACTGCCAGAAAAAGCTGAACAGAAATTCAATAAAATGTCTCAAGGAGGGGGAAAAAAAATTATTACCAACACAAACCCATTCAATAGTCCTTAAAAGCACCTCTGTTCCCATCAGCATCCAAAAGCAGAGCATCAAAGCAGGACCAGCCAGTTTAATGCATACAGAAGGAAAAAAAATCTTGAAAGGCTCACCTTTGTGTTGTTATTAAGCTACATCCACTGGCATTCATGAGCATGAGACAACTCAGACAAGAATCAATATCCATTCACACTCTTCATCTGATAAAACAAGTGAATGTTTTCCAAGAGATGGAAAATTAGGATACCAGATTTTAGGGACCTGCTCCAACTGTCCCTTGCAGTATTACCAACTTCCCTCACAATGCCCATCAACTTTTCCAATACACTTTTCTAACTTCCCCTCTCCTAAACTCCCTCACTGTAAGCAGTACTCTCAGCTCCACCTGACATCCAGAAATTACTTCTTGTCAGAGGTGGCATGAAGTGTGCCTGATTCCAAGTGGTCAGAAGAAAGAAATACAGCCAGGAACCGTGGAACCCACAGCACAGCATCTCTCACTGAAGATAATTTGAGTTTATTTTCTATAACCAGCTGCAGTTTTCCTTCAAAACTAAGTAAACAAGTTGTGGGAGCTCTACTCCTGTGCCAGAGCATGATGGGGTCAAAAACCATTGCAAAGATGCTGATAAATGAGAAGGGAAAAATAAAAAAAGCATTTAGGCCTGCAGTAAAACTAAAAATGTTGTCTGTGCCATGACCAACAACTTTGTCCTTGATTCAGCACAGCAGGGAGGGATCAGCTGAGGTTTTAAAGCCTGATTCATCTCCAATATCTGTGTTCTTCTAGGCTCTTCCCTTTCCAGCCATTCACTGAGTATTTTCTGTGTAGGGAGGGAGGCACCACAGCGCTGCCCAACACCAGCCTGTTCCGAGCTGGCTACCAAGGAGCAAAAATTAGACTCTGAAAGATGCCAGTGATGTCTTTATTTGCAACCCTAAAAGAGATCCAAGAACATCCACTGGAGCATTTGTAACTCTGGAGCCCTCAGCAGGCCCTACAGATGGGTACAGAGGAAAACTGTTTCTCAGAGACTGAGGAGGTTATTCCAATAACCACAAGCTTTCAGATGTGCTTTCCCTCCTTCCTCTCACTGTGACACCACAAGAACATGCAGGTGGCTTTGCAAGACCTCTGAGAACTGGAAGGGCATAGGAGACTGGGGGAGAGGAAATCAGAAGAGAGAATCAGAGAAGCTCCTTTTGCACAGGAGCTTTCATGGCACATCATAGTCCTGAGCAGGGTCAGCACAACTGCTCACAAAAATACAGGTTATGACATGAAGGCAACGCATCCTGACTCGTATTTTGGGCACTTCTCAAAGCCACTGCAGTTCTAAGAACTGAAATACAATCTAGTTCTAAGGACTGGAACCTCCATACAAGGTTCATCACCAGATTTATCAAGGTGCAATGGCAGCAATAACATTAATCCACACTTTTAATTTAATCTATGATCAGTTCATACTTTTTACAGGGTTCAGATAGGAGATGAATGTGAAATATTTACTGCCTGAAGTGCTGAAACTCATTTGCTGACACCACTGAGCAACACTACTTGAAGTTGAGCTGCTACTGACTTTGGTGTCCAATCCACTTCTCACAAGAGCCACAGCTCACCTGCTTCACAGAAAATGCTGTGTCAGCACTGATTGTTCTTTCAGTCTGTAAATTAATTCTAGATCTATTGAGCTTCACAGCTGGCACTTAGCAGCAGCTGCTTTTCTCCCCTCAGCAGCTGGCAGACCAAAGACATCCTGTGATAATTCCCCCCATGTTACAGGCCCCCTGTACTGCTGAGGGGTGAATTTGTGTTCATCAGGAGCTGTTTGTGCAGCTCTTGTGCCACAAGAACTGTCCTGTTTACCATCATCTTAACAATTGCTTTGGTAGGTAATGCAGTCTTGAAACAGAATAAAATGAAGGGCAAGAGCAGCCAGCATTCTGAACTGCCTGCTAAGGTGAGTCTTCAGCTTCCTCATGCCTCCAAGGCATTGCAATGGGTTAAATTCCTGAAATTTGAGGTTGTTCACCACTGCAAAGCACATCAGTCAAACTTTTCTGGTTTTTTCTTCCCTTACAGTAAGAAGATAATAGTACCAGCAAGAGCAACTGCACAGCAGTGTTGAAAGGATTAATTAGCTAATATTTCTACAGTCTTAAGCATGTAGAACATCACAGATGCACAGTGTAATTACTGTTATTAGGTGAATGATTTCTTTGACTCGTTGGGACAACACACATTTTATCTGTCATCTTTTCATGCCACAGACATCTGCCACCAAATATTCTCAGCTAAAAAGAAACCTGAATATCATGGCCTAAACTATCCATGATGTTTTCTGGGGGGGCGAGGGTAAATATTTTTTTTCCAAGCCTCTATTATCTCTGATTAGCAATAAGGGTTAGAAATTCTGCTGACAGCCACAAAGCCTTAAAGCTGGCCACAAATTAAAGCCATCACAAAAGCTGCTGACCTACTTGCAAAGTGCAGTATCCTCCTAAAGACCTATTTATGTGCAAATAAAACTATGCTAGGTCTGCTTTCCCTGACTTCCAGCAATGTCCAGAAAGGCTTTAGCTGCTGACCAAACTTGCTTGAGAGCTGTTAAGGGGATAAAGTTCTCTTCCTTAGGATGTCCTGATGGGGCTGGGATCATTCAGGGCACTGGAGATTGCAGGTACTGTACAATCAAAAGTAAGATAAGCTAAACTACAAGAAAGGGGATGAGAATTCAGCTTTTTGTGGAAATTCTGAGGGAAAACTTGGGAACAAAGGAGCCAAGAGGAGTGTGATAGAACTGGAAGCTGGACTGGAAGCATGTGTCAAGGGTGAAGCTAATCCAATGTTAGTAACTTCATACTGCAAATAACAGATGATTCCACAATGTTGATATTCTCTCTCTCAAGCATAAAAATCAGTGCTTTTCATGGAAATTTAGGTCAGCACAAAACCACAGACACAAGCCTGATGAACACATTAAGGAGCAGTTTAAAGCAATGCTAAACCAAACAGCTGAAGAAATATAGTCTGTAGAGGTGTCATCAGAGGCACAGAAGATTCACTCTCTGGAAGATCTGCAGTGCCATGAATCCTTGCTGTTCTGCAGGAAAAGAATAAGAACAGACAAGATCCCAGGATAAGTCAGTTTGGAAGGGAGCTCAGTGGGCACCTGGTGCCACCTCCCTGCTCCAGCAGAGCCATCCCAGACCCAAGGCATTGTGTGCACCCAGCTCTGCAACAGCCCCAGGGAGGAGACCCCACAGTCTCTGTGCACAATCTGCTCAGGGCTGGCACTGCCCAGGGCAGAAGTTGTGCCTCCTATGCAGGGGGAATTGCTGGGCTCAGTCCCTGCCTGTGGCTCTGGTGCCATTGCTGGGCCCCACAGCAGAGCCTGGGCCCTGCTCTGCCCCTCCCTGCAGCCAGGGACAGCCAGGCCTGAGGGCCCCTCTCAGCTGGGGCTCCTCTCCAGGCTGAGCAGCCCCAGCTCCCTCAGCCTTTCCTGGGCACCCAGATGCTCCAGGCCCTTCCTCAGCTGCACAGCCTCCACTGGCCCTGCTCCAGGAGCTCCCTGGCCCTGCTGTGCTGCGGAGTCAGAGCTGGACACAGCACTGCAGAGGTGCCTCCAGGGCTGCCCACAGGGGCAGGATCCCTCCCTGTCCTGCTGCCAATGCTCCTCCTGCTGCTGCACCCAGGATCCATTGGCCTCCTTGTCCACAGGACACACTCCGCTGTCCCAGGGACAGCTCGGTGTCCCCCAGCACCCACAGGACACTCTGCTGCCACAGGGATAGCTCCCTCGAGGACAGCTCCCTCGGGGACAGCTGAGAGTCCATTAGGAACTACTCAAAGCAACACAACATCTCCAGGCACTCACCCATTGAAATTGGGCTTGTGTCCCTACCTTACTTATAGTCCAACTCAACAAAGAGCTCTGACCCTGAGGGACTCAGGGAATTCCAAGGAACACCACCTGGCAGACTTTTGTTTCCCAGGGACACACACCAGTCTGAGTCACACAGAATTCTCTGGCAGGCTCACTATGTGTCTGATAGCAGCCAGCTGGGAAGATTTAAATCCACTTTAAGGATAACACCACCGTGTAAAGCAGGAGAGCACAGCACCGTTCTCCCAACTCCCTGCTTTTCCCAATCTGTCAGCCCCAGAGAGCTGCTCTCAGAGCTGATCAGTCACAGCTCCAATTCCACCTCTTGCAGGATTAGCCAGCATTAGCAAAACCAAATCAACGGCTTGATTGCAGATTTGCCAAATAGAAGGGCAATGTGCATGCATTAGAATGATGAGGCAATTTGCAACTTCATTACCTCCTTCAGAGACACGTGAGCTTTTACCCTAAAAGTGGCACATGGATTTTAAATCATGCTGAACCCTAGAGCTGCCTTAGTTTTCCCCACAGGAGCCTGGAGGATTAACAGCTGACACACTGAGGCCAAGCCTGTGCCAACCCCTAGAACAGCCTTGATAAAGAACAAAAGTCATCAGGAGTTCCTTCTGAAGGGAGCAGAACAGACCATCCTTAGACAAGTCTCCAGCCTCCCTGGGCCTTGGGGTAAAGATGAGAACAGAAAGGTTCCTACTCCAGTACAGCCCTCAAATTACCGATGATTGATTTCTCAAAGGGGCATCAGTGAAGTTGCAACCAGAGGTCTGAGGGGAATCCAGAGACTTCAGAGCCTTGGAATGACTGATGAAGGGATCAGGAGCAGAAGAAGTATTCTCCTCTATCATTCTAGTTTCAGGAAGAGCAGATTGACACCTGTCTGTGAGTTTGGTGTCACCTGCAGAATTCTGGGCTCTTTGATCAGAGGTTGGTTTACACAAAACCCATTCAGGCTTGAGCCTCTCCTGCCCAGAGAGCCCTGGAGGGGCTGGAGTGTGTCCAGGGCAGGGAATGGAGCTGGGCAAAGGGCTGGAGCCCCAGGAGAGGCTGAGGGAGATGGGAAAGGGACTCAGCCTGGAGAAAAGGAGGCTCAGGGGGGCGCTTCTGGCTCTGCACAGCTCCCGGAGAGCAGGGCACAGCTGGGGGGGTCAGGCTCTGCTCCCAGGGAACAGGGACAGGACAAGGGGAAATGGCCTCAAGCTGTGCCAGGGAAGGCTCAGCTTGGACCGCAGCAGGAATTTCTGCAGGGAAAGGGTGCTCGGGCCTTGGCAGGGGCTGCCCAGGGAGATGATGGAGTCACCATTCCTGGAAGAGTTTAAAGGACATAAAAATGTGGCACTTGGGGACATGGATTACTGGAGGACTTGGCAATGTCTGCTTAACTGTTGGACTTTGTGATCTCAAATGTTCTTGCTGACCTAAATGATTCTCCCAGGGTAAAAGGGCAGCAGACACACCCTGGAATGAGAAATTGTGTGTGCAAGAGTCTCCTTCATCACCAGCAAAGCAAAATTCACACAGGAGACATGAGCATCCCAAGAAACAGCCCCTTAGGGCTGACTGACTCCATGGAAGCAAACCACACAGCTACAGAGAGATCAGTATTTTCAGCTAAAACACTGAAGTTTTGGGAAACTAAAAGCAGTTTTTGCAGACAGAAAATTATTATTCTTACTCAGCACTTGTGAGGTGAAAATGAGCATTTACGTTCCACTCCAACCACTGCACAGTTGTTTAGAAGGAACCTCTGGCCTTTACTTTATGTAAAATCCATGGCAGGATTGAGACAAGACTGGAATCAGTCTGCAGTTTGAACAGTGGCCTGCATTTTACTCAACCACTGTGCTTACATTTTTAATGACAGCTCTCTTGTGCATCCTCCTTCAACTGTTGTTCCACAAAAGCCAGGGAAATTCCTGATTCCATGTAATGGAGCAGACCCATTGCCATGTATCACTGTGAAAATTCAGACTGTCTGCTGTGAAAGCAGCAAAATTACAGCTTTAACACCTAATGCAAAGTAAAAATATCCATCTAGTTTAAATAATTTAATGGGGAGAAAACCAAGCACTTTCCTTCAGAACAACTTGCAAATACCACAGCAGTGAACTACGACCTCTTTATAGAGTCTTACCTAAAAACAAAACTAAGAATACAAAGCAGCCCTGTGCAGGGAGTGCCCTGCATTTAAACACCTGTCTGCGTGTGGCTGAGGAATAACTTCTTTAGAAAAAAAAGTAAAATCCAGAAAATCATCCTAAACCCCAGAAGAATATGTCTTACCCAAGTTCTATTCCCCCAGTTCATTGATGCCTATCTGTAAATAAAAGATTGTAATCCATCTTGTTGCAATTAGGTATCATTATCCTGCTCTGTTTTACGATTTTCTTCAGTAATAAACTGAAGTGATTTCAGATATCGATAATTACAGCGCCTGCAAATTTGAACAAAAAGCTCCACAATAAAACAATAATTCAATAATTCAAGCTAATAAACCCTGACCAAAATCTCTCTCTTAGGCATAAATCACCAATTAAGTACCAAAAGGAAGATTTGAATACAACTTTGTAATAATTGTTTTCAAATTAGCATAAAGGAAGCAGCAACTCAAACTCCAATACTTTGGGGCTTGTTTGAAAAATTAAGAAAGCGGCTTATGCAAATGATGCTTTTCATGTGTTTGACAGCTTAAAAATCAAGTTAATGCACATGAAAGGTCTGTGGTTGGCAACTGCACTTAATCCCAGCACAGAGCTGTCAGGGTGAACACACCTGCAGAAGTTCTACATTAAACAGGATTTACTCAGCCAAGATATTGATAACTCAAGGTCATGTCACACTGTATCACACACTGGCATCTACTCCTCTTGTGTTACCCCACTTCTCTGTGTCCTCTGAAAATTCAGACCCACAAATTCTGTCTCTGCCAACAGCTACAGACAAGCAGATGTTAAAAACAGGCATGGAGAACAGACAGAAAAGTTGTGATTATTTGTTACGGCAGTACGAAATGGGCTTCCTAAAATGTATCTACATAAGATTATTGGAAGAATTAGGCTCTTACAGCTGTCCACATGGAAGCAAGCAAGAAACAAAGCAGCCCAGTAAGATTGGATAGATGCTTGCATTGATTTTATTTTTTTATGTATTTGAAACACTTGCAGGACCTCAGGAGACAGACAGCTGTCTGGGGCACCAGCTGGAACATCTGCACAAGCAGGAGGAAGTTTACCATCATCTGTGGCACAAGTGTGAAACTGCTGAGGCAAATCGGCTTTAGAGAAACACCTCAAACAAATGAATGCCAAGTTCAAGCTCAGTGGCAAGTCACATTTCCAGCTGCAGGTTGATTAAAACTGCAAATTTTGCACATTATACTGGTGAATTACTATAATCATAACTTTAGGATGGATTATAGACAGGTATTACAGAAAGGCTGAACTGAAATCTAAATTGTCAGGCAGAGCAGGCATGTTCCTTCACGGCTGGGGTTTAAAAGAAAATTTGAATAGGCATTAAATCAAATACTAAGTCCATAAATAAAGTTATAACTGTAGGAAAAGAACCCCAATATAAGCAAGGATGATCTAAGAGTTTTCTTGTGCCATGTTATGTACAAAAAATCATTTAGAAAACTTTAGGGTTCATTTTTGGGCTTTTCCCATTCCTGTACAATTAGAGGTGTTTATGAACACCTTCAGTTATTTGGCTTTATTCAACTGTAGCAGCACTGGTTGGAAGGGACATGTCTAAACTAACCTCCATCACAGCAGCACCAAACTGGGTCAATTTTCCCCTTTTTGACAAGTCCCTCACCCTTGGCTCTGTCTGAACCTGTCCTTCTTGGACTAGGACAACCTCTGCTTTGTGCCTCCTGACACAAAGACAGAGTACAGAGCATCAAACACTAATTTGCTTTTTTTGCTGCGGTGAGTGAAAGCTTCAGTGAATTGTAGCCATCACATCTTTCCCCTGATAAAGCACCTGCTTCCAAAAATACCCCTTGCATCTCATTTTCAAGGTTTGCCTTTGTTGGAAGCTGTTTAGGAATGGGTCTCTGTGACTGGTTTGGAATAACACAAAGTTACGCTTATTGCTTTTAATACTTATAAGGTGATAAAGTACTATTTCCTAAATAAAAACAACCAGTGACTGTGTCTAATAAATTCACTGAGGCTGAATATTTCCATTTGTCACAGGTCATACGATGGAAACATTCTGATACATCTTTCAAATTCACATAAAAGCAATTTGAGTGAGGTGTTATTAAGTGCTGATCCCCTAATTAAACAATGAATTGAAATAAGCCAAAAGATTATTTTTTTTCCGGAGTTCCAGAGATCTTCCCAATTCCACGCATGGTAAGTCGCAGAATGGCACAGGCTGATGGATTAAACAAAGCCTGATTTTTTTAAATGGCCTGACAAGTAAGTGTAGCCAAGGAGCAGTTAGATAACATGTATGTGATATCAACCAGAGGAGCCCTGAAATATTTCTCCTCCCAAGTGGCAGTCAATGGCTTACTAAAGAAACAGACCCATCTAGTGGTAACACTGCTTTTATGCTAATGCCTGTGGGTGGCACAAGCAAGGAGGAGGGGGGATAAATGAATTACACCATCAGAAAGAGCAGGGGCAATCAAAGCTTCACTCCAAGTCAAGTAGGGAGGACTTTTCCTCGGGTGGAGGTGCTGAACAAGCCTTTTCAGATAATTTAGTTTACGAAATATTAACACTTATCTTCAGAAAAGACCAAGCCTCGCCACTCTAACCTGTCAGTCAGGATCAATGTCAGCCTCTGGCAGGGAAAGCTCAAATGCACCAGGCAAGGACACTGCTGGAATGCTCTCCAGAAGCCATCACTGGAGTTTGAAATATCTTAAACTCCTTCAAAAAATTGTTTTTATAATGTAATGACTTTGAGTACATCTGTGCCTAAACAGCCCTCTGTGTTGAGCAACAGAGTGTTCTGCTCATTTGATCTGGTGTCACTGCTTGTGACAATTCTGAGTGGGAATGGTCCCAGGAGACGAGAGGGAAAAATCCCCACAATGTGTCCAAATCTGAAAGCCATGCAATTTTAGGCTTGTCAGAGCATTCCTAGCAAAAAGTGCTAGAAAAGCTAATAAGGGCTCATCTACTAATGAATCGAAAATGACAGTAAAATTAGCATCACTGGTCACGATTTCATGGTAAATAGATCTTGTCAAAATAAATCATTGTGCTGTTTTTCAGTGGGAATCTCAGGATTGGGCACTTGGTGCCTCAGGCCATCTCGATTAGAAAACAAAAGCACTGCCACCAGATAATAAATGGACTAAAAGCTGTGATGAGTCTCAACAGGCAGCTGGAAAGGAAGACAGAATGCACGCATTGCTCCAGGGAATGTTTCCCACCTTGTTCCAAATCCTCCTCTGCCCACAACTCTGCCAAGGCAGTAGAGAAAACTCAAAGTGATCAAAGGTAGCAAACAAAATAAACAGCAGTGCTCACACATGGGCAGCTCAGAAAGAAAAGAAGACCCTGGCCTCACCTGGTACTGCAACCAATTCCCAGGTTTAACTCGGTCCCGAAATCCCTACAGATATATGAACTAGATGGCAAAAAAGAATTGGGAGGTATCAGGGATGGAGAGGTGCAAATGGGGCAGCAAAGAGAGCAGCCAGCAGTGGTTACAACATGGGAATTTCTAGAAGCAAGGTCCTCCTTGGCCTGACGGAGAGAAAAATCACAGGAAAGGGAAGCAGCAGCAAGTCCATGTCTCCACACATGACCCTTTCTCCCCTTGATCTCCACTAGGGTGCCCAGATTCATTTCACAGGCAACACAGGGCTGCCTTTTCCTGCCATACAAAGAAAACAAGGATTTGTGAGTCATCTCTCAGACAGCAAAATCCTCCAAGGACGATTTCAGAGCAATCCTGACAGTATGGCAAGAAAAGGACTTCTCCATATTTGTAATCCCTGAAGCACAGTTTGCTCCTTTGTCCTCAGAGACCGTCAGCCCTGGGCCTGGGCAGCCGGGCAGTGGTTAAGGAAAAGCTCTTTACTATTTCCAAGGTCTCTGAGAAACTCATTTCCACTGAAAACACCCCTGTCCTTCCATCGTGCACCATGAACATTAAGAGTCACCTCTTCACTGTTCTCTCCTGTTCTAACATGATTTGGTCATGCCTCAGATGTATAAAATGGCCAAAATCCAGAGCCCTCCACAAAGGAAAGATCTGGAGATGCTGGAGTGAATCCAGAGGAGGCCACAGAGATGGTCCCAGGGCTGAACTCTCTGGAGCCAGGCTGGGAGAGCTTGGAGTGCTCACCTGAAGAAGAGAAGCCTCCAGGGAGAGCTCAGAGCCCCTTCCAGGGCCTAAAGGGGCTCCAGAAGAGCTGGAGAGGGACTGGGGACGAGGGATGGAGGGACAGGACAAGGGAGAACAGCTTCATACTGAATGAGGGCAGAATTAGATGGACATTGGGAAGGAATTCTTGTCTCTCAGAGTGGGGAGGCCCGGGCACAGGTTGCCCAGAGCAGCTGCGGCTGTCCCTGTATCCTAGGTTACAATGTAAAAATATGCCAGAAGGTCTGTATTCTATCTCCACCTTCATGAACTGTTAAAACTAGGAGGGGCAGTGTTTTCCTTGCCTCCTCCCCCAGACTATCTCCTGATAATGGGGCATTAATGCCTTGCCCCATGAGTCACAGATAACTCCCTCTAGGAGCCATTTCCTGTTTAATGGGCCATTAAGGACCCACCACATGACTCACAGAATGACATCAGCCCATTGTGAGATACTCCACCCAGGGNTGCTACCAACACCCTGACTGACAGGGTGTCAGGTTGTATTCTAACTGTCAGGTTTTGGGGTTTTTTTTTTGTTTAATACTGCATTTTCTAATTTTCCTATTAGGTTGTAGTTTGTTGGTTTTTGTTTTACTTTATTTTGTTTATACATATTAAAGAACTGTTATTCCTATCCTCCTATCTTTGCCTGAGAGCCCCTTTTAATAATTTGGAGGGAGGGGGTTTATATTTTCTATTCCAAGAGAAGCTCCTGCCTTCCTTGGCAGGCAACTGTCTTTCAAAACCGAGACACCCTGGATCCCTGGAAGTGTCCAAGGCCAAGCTGGACAGGGTTTGGAGCAGCCTGGGACAGTGGGAGATATCCCTGCCCATGGCAGAGGTGGGACGAGAGGTCTTTAAGGCTCCTTTGAACCAAAACTATTCCACTTTAAGGAATCCCCTTAGCTGGGGATGTGAATGGCCGCACATTCCAGGTGAGCAGCATACCCACTCCTGCCTGGTGCTGTAATTCTTAGAATCCCAGCTCAGACAACACCTCCTTCCTACAGCCCACACCGCCCTGGTACCTGACAGAGCAGGAAACCTTTTGGCAAGGAAGCTGCCTCGGCACTGGGTTATCACAGACTAAATCCAAACACACTCATTTACAAGCAGCCTGCACTCCCATGTCCCTGCTGGTAGCAGGGACACAACTCCCAGCTGTCCCCTCTCAATCCTCCCAGGTAGGGAGCAGGACTTTGTCTTTGCTCCAAGCCTCCCCTCCCTGCCCACACATTCAGTAAATCCTTTAATTTGCTGCAACGAGCCCAGTAAGTGCAAGATCTAAGGACTAAACCACAAATAACAACGTGGTACCCAGCTCAAGGACTCTGCATCCTGCACCTTTTGGTGTGAAGCTACAGCTTTAATTACTGGAGGGAACCACACCCCCGGGCAGTTGGGATTTTGCTTTAGAAGATTAGACTTCTCCTAGAGAGCTTCTCTCCAGGCAAAAGCAGCAATAAGGAAGTCAGTCCCAACCCCAGAACTCTCTTGTGGTGCCTGGGACTGTCTAAAAAGAATAGAGAAAGCCTCCAGGAAAGTAATTTGAGAGTAGTAAGAGAAAGGCTCCTGTAAAACATTAGCTGACAAATAATTTGTCTGCCACAGAAATATTCTGGTGGAGTCCTGGAGATGAAGTCCTCAGATGATGCACAAAGGGAAATAAAACTGAAAGTCAAGAATTGGAAGTAGAACAAGTATTTCAATCATACTTTTTAGCAAAGACTGATGAAATCTACTGCCAAAACTACTGTTTATGATGGTTTTCCTCTCAATTAAAGGTGCTGCAAGGCAGCACCACTGGGGCCAGTAGGGATGAGTTAGTCATTCGTACCGAAGTAATTTCCACTATGCAAAACAGGGACTAGAATCCCAATGCCATGGCAGATTTTTAAGTTACTAATTAGGGACTGAATTTCTAAACTTGAACAAGAGCACCTGAGAATTCAAATCTAGATTTATTTTTTTCTAACTCAGTGCTTGCTCCACTTTAATTTTTAAGCATCTTTTATAGGAATACCCCTGGACAAGAGACCAGTATTTTTATATTTACACGTCACTTTTTCTGCCAAGAGATGCAGTAACTATGGAGAGGGGGACTGGGCCATTGCACCAAAAAGCAGCCATCAAGGATAACTTAAACCACTTTACATTACAATAAGACTACTAAAAGTTCTGCAAACAGACAACTTTCTAGTGCAGACCTTTAATATTTCAGAGAAAACAGGATTTATTTCCTTCACGTACTTCATGCAAAACAGAACCAGCAGAGAAAGAAGTGAGGAAAAAGGACCACAGAAATGACACTAATACATAACAATAACACCACAAACTTTTTCATACCTGCAATTATGCATGGTAGAGTCAAATGAAAAATGGACTGAACATGGCTGTAAGTGGTGCTGCACTGGGACTCTTGCATAGCTTTGGAAGGAAACTGATGGGGCTGATTAAATTAAATCAAAAGCTGGAGCACTTCAAAGACAATAAAGGAAAAAAACAGCCTTATAATGCAGTGTGAGAATAACTGAGCTGCTGAAGGGAACCACTGAGCTGCAAATTGATTGGCACAAGCTGGTGCAAAGCCCTGCTGGGTCAGTGACCTCCTGCTCCAGGAGTCTGGAAGCACATTTGCTGTCTGGCTGTGGCTATTCCCCTACACAGCATCCGAGTGGCTCTGGTCTGACACTGGCCTAAGTGCCCACATGCACAGGTTTGGGAAATTCAGGACAGGAAAGCAACAGCAAGAGCAGGACAAAGGCCATCCTTTGCCACAGCTGCTGTTGAGAAAGGAAATCAGCAGAATGGAAACAAACTGTGGCAGGCACAGGCTCTCCCAACACATTATCCCTGGAAGGGGTTCTTGGGCACATCCGACCTTCACACTCGAGCACAGCATGGAGCAGAACGTGTTGGCTGCCAAAATACAGCTGCTCCTCACAGGTGAGAGAACAGGAGGGCTTGAGAGCTGGGCAACTACAGCTGGTGCTGTAGAAATTTCATGTACTAGAAAGAAATTGCTCCCTGTGAGGATGCAGAGTCCCTGACACAGAGTGCCCAGAACAGCTGTGGCTGCTCCTGGATCCCTGGAAGTGTCCAAGACCAGGCTGGACTTTGGGGCTTGGAGCAGCCTGGGACAGTGGGAGGTGTCCCTGCCCATGGCAGGGATGGGCTTTAAGGTCTCTTCCAAGCCAAACCATTCCATGATTCCATAACATCTGTACAAATACACACAGATGTTCGCTTCCACACACACAGGAAGTCAGGCGCACCAGAGGCACTGGGAAGAGCTGCTTCCAGTTGTTCCTTATGCTGTGCTTTTGCCTATACAGCAACTGCTGCTGTGCTTCTGGATTCAATAATTATATTTTGATGGGCACAGAGGATTGCTTAAAATATCTGTGAACTCAAGTAACAGGGGTAACAACGTAGCAGCTAGCAAGTTTTGGTGTCTGGGTTTTCTTTGGGTCTTTTCAAACATACTGATCAGTTGTTATGAAGCAACCTCTGATTTACAGGAACCTCAAAACCACTACATTTGATATCTCTGAGCTCTGCAGGCAGACTCAACAAGCTGAAATCAGAGCCCGTGTTGTTCCTGCAGCTGAGCAAAGGGATCACTGCGATGACACCCCATGCCTCCCTGCAGCAGGATGATGAAGAGATGGCACTGATGTGCACAGAACCGTTTCCTTCCTCTGCTACTGAGCTGATATCCGTACCTGATATGAATTCTGGGGGCTGCAAGGTGTGCATGCAGTTGTGAGGAATTCTGCTGTGAAAGCCAATGGCATTCTTTAAAAAACAGGTAATGAATTAGTGCAGTATCTTCTCGATTTTTGCCTTGAGCCTGTTGCCAGCTCCAACACCTTCATGGCCACCTCTAGGAACTCTTGGAAGCATCAGCTGGAGAGAGCACAGGAGGAAAGTTTATCCTTTAATAAAGCACATGTGCCTTCACTTGCTCTGCTGCAGCTCCAGCTCTGCTAGGGCCATTATATCAGTGCTTATTTATTGCCATTTGATCTCTGAAAGAAGGACTAAATGGACAAGGATTTAATCACCATCCTCAGGATTTAATGACACTCAACAGAAAAGCTGAATTGAAAAGGTTTTTGGGAATGCTGTGAAGAAATGTTGTCATTTAATTCAGGTATTTCTTTTAGACCTACTTAAATTCACCTAAGCACAAAACAAGATTTCACTTTGCCTGGAAGATTCATAGGCACACAGGGCCTCGAGAAGCATTACTTCAGGATTCTTAATTTTGAAGAGATTTCCAGAAAGCTTCTTGAGAGAGCACACTTGTGTATACAGAGATGGTGTAAGTGGCATCTGTCCGAGCAGGGATGACTTGAAAGCAGAAATTACGTATATTCCTCCCAAAGAAGATTGTGTTCTCCTTCTCCTGCTTTTCCTTTCTGCTCCTGTGAGCCAGGAGGAAAAAATCTACTGTCAATGTTCACACTTGGATTTGCCTCTGGTGAGAAAAATCCCCAGGGAAGAGCAGATCTTAATTCCCAACGCTGGGCAGTCCCCCCAGGTGGGAATTCCTGTCCTACAGTCCCCCCACAGGCTCAGACTTTTGCACTGCACTGGGATCAAGCTTTTCCCTACGAAAAGGGAGGTGGCATCCCAGGGAAAGCATCTCCCATTGGGATCACATCCTGGTTTTAGCAGTTCGTCTGTGCCCTTACAGATCTACAGTGTCAACTGAATCCACCTTGATTTCCCAGAGTTCCATCCCTTCTTTTCTGGGCTAAACAAAGGATAATGCTGCACTGTAAAAATTGGGTCACAAGGAAAAAAAGTTAAAAGAACAATACATACCCCAACACCATTTCTTTTCATCTTTAAAAACCAAACCAAAACAAAAAGTTTAAAACCATTAAAGGACAAAACAATATTCTTCATTCAGTATGGAAAAAATATTATTTGCCATCTCCAAGCTAAAGGGCTGAAGTTTTCCTTCTTTAAAGGACTGAAGTTTTCCTTCTTCAGAACTACTCAGACAGACTCTGTCCATCACATACTGATAACGTCACTAAAATGTAACTCCTTTGGAATTTAGGAGTACAAGATAATTTAAATGTGCACTAGAAATTAGAATTCATACATCCAAAGTATCCTTCCCTTGATGTGTACCAATACCTGTCAATCACTCTGCTTTGCAAGTTAGATTTCCTACTGACATCATATTCAACAGTGCTTTAGTACCTCTTGTTTACCTACTGGGTAGTTTTTGTGCATGGTTGGGGTTTTTTTGTGTGCTTTGTTGGTTTGGTTTCTTTTGCCCTTTTTTTTTTTTTTTTTTAATGAGAATTTGTTCAAGAAATAAAAATGTAGCTTTTAAAGTTGCCATTAGTGTACCTTGAGCATCCAAACAGATTTAACAGTAATGTCTCCAACCACCTAAATGCAGGGATAAACTGTATTTCCTTATACCTTCATCTAAGTTAAAGAACAAAGTATTAATATCAGAGCTTTCAGTTGTAATACACTCTGATCTTGCATTTTTCTCCGAGCAACACTCCTGCTGATCATCTTCTGGATTTTCCTGATGTAGATACAAACTTTGAGCCTTTGTCTGCTCAAGCATCCTTAAAACACAAGCACCACCCACACTGACCAGTGTAAGCACTTAGAAGAAATCCCCCAATGTCCTAAAGAATTTTTTTTAAGTAACCATTCTGCCTTTTGCACCTCAAGAAACACCATGTCATCTTTGCTCCTGGAGGTGAAATGTACAGGAAGGCCAGATCCCACTCAGAAAATGGGAAACACTCAGGAAGTCACTGGGAAGCAAACTCACAACAGCCACAAATATTTATTTATCAAGATTGCCAGCAGGGAACAAGTAATTTGGATGTCAAAGTCTTCAGAAAGTCACTTATTTTCACTGACCAGACTGGGGATAACCCACAATGACAAGTCCCTGCTGAAACTTTCACTCTCTAATTTCCCTGATGGTAAAAGCCCCTGACCAAAGGGAAAACCTGAGACATGAAGAGTGTTTGACTCTAATCCATCCAAACAAACTGCTCTGTATGAAACTTGAAATTTTGTCACAACACCACTACAAACATTTCCCAGTTCTTCCAAGAAACAATGCAGTGCACCCCACAGTTTTCCAAAGGAAATTAGTCTACCTCACACATACGGGTATGGAAGTGAAGGGCACAAATAAAGTTGAGATTATTCTTCACTCTTCTCTTCCAGTTCCTCTCCCTGAAAAAATGTGACTCTTTTAGAGGAGACTGAAAGAAGCAGAACATTCTTCCCCTGTCTCAAATACACAAAAATCACCCCAAAAGTGAGCAGACCTTCCCCACCTCTCTGCTCACAAGGACAAGGAGAGGCAGGGAGGGACCTAGGGCTTCTGCACACACAGAAAACACAACGAAGGCACCTCTCAAAAAGAGGCCAAAACCCAGACAACTCTTTGAATTCCTTTCCACAAGAACTCCAGTGGAAATTATTTGGGGAAAGGAAAGTTTCTGCTCCAGGGACAGCTGAAAAAAGGACCACCAAACTTCAGTGAGCATCCTGCAGGGATTATTTGTTTATCACCTTGGACTCGCCTGAGAGCATCTGTCAATGTCTCAACAGCCTTCATCCCTCACAAAGTGATCTTCACATCCCTCCAGCACAAAGTTATCACTGGGGCTCCTGCCCTGCCATCCCTTCAGGCTTCCTGCTGCCCATCCTCCCAAATTTTACATTCCAGAGGAAGCTGAGAGCTGTGAGGCAGGATCAGTCTGAAAAGGGGATGTTAGCTCAGGACTGAACTGCACACAGGGTTTGGGGTGAAGCTTCCCTCTGTCCCAAAAGGTGATCTGCTGGAAAGGCTGCACACGGCATCCACCAGCTTAGAAAAGGAACTTACTACTTGTGGTTCTCTATTACCTTTGCAGGATAACACCACAGAAAACAGATGGGGTATCTGATCTAATCTTATGCATCAGAAGATTAAAAAACCACCACATATTAACATTGTTTGCTGGTCAGAGAGGATGGATTCAAAATATCAGTCCATTAAAAAAAATCCACTGAAAAACCCCCCAACAAAATAAATCGTCAACAACAACAAAAACAACAATAACAAAAAACCCTAAAAGAAAAAAAACAAACCCTCCCAAAAATCAAAACCCAGCAACACGCAAAAGCTAAAAAGCCACGCAGGTCCTGACTTCTCTCCCAAGAAAAAGACAGTTTGTACATCATCCTTGCCTGCTCTAAGACTACATAAAATTTTTAATTGTGAAAACTAAAACAAAACAACCCTCTCTTAGTTCCATATGAAAGCTAACAACTTCTCAAAGTGAGTTAATAAGTCTGGTGCTCTGGTAGCTGATCCTGAGGTTCAAAAATAGGCATATGACTCATATTTATTTTTATTCCCTGTGGTCCAGAACAGAGACCACAGAAATGACAAATTAAATGGCCTGACCAACAAATTCCTGGATGCCAAATGCAAGAAAAGACACAGACCAGACCAAAGATCCAGTTCTGTCATGTCAGGGAAAGAATCTCAGCAGGGCTCCAAGCCCAAGAGCAAAGACCATCCTTACAGATAGAAAAGTCCACGATCAAAGCCATAAGAGGGGAAAATAATTAACAGCAATATCTCAAACTCCTGGATCAGGACCTGTGATCTGGTTTGGCACAGACAAACATTTGTTGAGGTTCAGCTCAAGAAGAAAAGCTCTTTAGATAATTATGGACCTATTGAGAGAGTTGGCTGTTTTGGAACAGAAAAAAAAAACAAAATCACCCAAAGCGTGGTTTGTTAAGTTGTCAATGAAAACCAATCCAAAGGTTTGGGAATTTCTTTTCATTGTTTTAACTTTTTATTTGGGAAAGCAGCAGGAAAAATTCTGTAGGATCTCCTCTGCCTGTGTCCTTGGCTCAGAGTTCCCACTAGGAAAGACACCATTACTCCAATGGTGTTAAATAAGAGAGGAAACACAGGCCACTGCCACAAGAAAGAAAATAAAATAAATACATTAAAGCTAGAGTAGGAGGTAGCAGATATAAGAAGCCAGAGTTGGCACTGCTCCTCCACCACACACTTTTTGTTTGTGTGTCCTGATTACAGGCAGTTTGTATTTCTCTTGAACTACTGCAATTTGTCTCATTTATTCCAGGAGTAAATGGAAGAAATAATGAATGTCAAATACTCAAGCCTTTCAAGAAGCCAAATGTTCTCCTTTAAAAATAATAAGCTAAAAACAAAACAAACAAAAAAAGGGGGAAAATGAAAAAATGAAGGAAATTCTATTTTTAAGGAGAGCATAAACACAAGATGGTCATTTTCATATGGCTGAGCCAAGGCAATTACACAAAAGAAAATGGTACTTAAATGAAATAGCAGAATGTAAAGCACTTAATTGTTTTCTCTCATTTGCTCCATCTCCTGGCACTTGAAACCAAAAGTGTACTCCTCCATTAATAATCCTGGTGTTCAGCTGGAGAGAGAGCCTTTATTTTGGCAACCCAGCACGAATAACCCAAGCAACACACAACAGATCCACACTAACCTATGTGAGAAAAGCATTTTCTTTATTTCCTTGTCCTCTTTCACATTGTAATTTCATTGATTTGCTTACTGAATTCACTAAGATTAAAAATCCATGCAGTCAGGGAGCCCCACATAGTCCTCTGCAATGAATTACTGGCCCGATAATTTGTATTAAAGAAGAAAAGAAGACATAAACCTTGTGCAAGAAAAATCACTTTCATTCTGAAAGAACAGAAAGGGACAGGCTCTTTTACATTTTAGTCATTTGTCAGTCTTTCAGCAAGATGCAAGAGGTTTTATTCACTAATAACTTTTCATAAAATAATAAAATAATAAAAAACATTTAGCAGAGGAGCATAAAATATCTCTTGAGTTACTTCCTGGAGTTGTGGCTACATGCCACAGATCCATCACCAGCTGAGGAATGCAATTATTTGACAATCCACTTGCCAACCCCAATGGTACCATCCCAAGTTTTCTCAGAAAATTTGTCAGGATAATATGCATGTTACAGCTTTTAACTCTAGTGGTCATTGCCAAGTTTAGAACAAGAAGTCCAAAAAATTATTTTACTTTTGGTATTTCTGCCATTACTTAATCACCAGCCTTGGAATCCAGTTTCAATTCTCACGTGTCTCCAATCCCTGTTCCCTGTCCTGTGAGCTTCCTCCAGGTTATACTTGACAAAATAACATTGCCTACTTGGAAAGCAAAGGAAAAGAAACACTTTTATTTTGAGAAGGCCAGGTAGGCAGATCACTGAAATGACACTGAATTCAAGAGAAAAAATATGTAACTGTCAGATCAGGGAAGTTTCAAATCTAAATTTTTCTTTAAACTTAGTTTCAAACTACTACAGAGAAGAATGGGTTCTACCATCAGCTGTATATTACAAGTTTTACAGGTTTATATTTGACCCACATGGAATCTAAAATGCCTCTCAAATCCCAGTTTAAGATAGATTTTCCCCCATTAAAGTAACACCCATGCAATGGAACACACCTTGCAATTCTGTAAAATTTCTACAGCAACGAGTGAAGTGCCAAAGGAAAAAAGTCCTATTTGGAGAAGTGAGAGAAATGAGCAGAACAAAGAGTATTAATTGAAATTTTGGATGAAAGCCACTGGTTTGGAAGGTAAAGAATAGTATAAAAATGCAAGTACAAGCAAATCAGCATTTCATAAGCCAAGTGAGAAGAAAAACAAATGAGTTACTACCTGTGCTATTTATAGCCCAGTCTTCCTGCAGGTGGCACACCAAAGGAGAATGTTTAAAAGGAGAAATCTAAACCGAGAGACCTTCTGTGGATATTTGTGGGGAGAGTTTCCCAAAGCTTGTGGGGCAGAAGGAGCTTTCCCAGGGGAGGAAGCCCAGCACCATCAAGGACTGAGGCCGCCTCCCTTTACCTGTACAAGGGGGAGGTCTTGTTGATTTTCTTGAATACATAACAGCTCTGATGTAACTGATAAATTATCGATTAAAATATTTCACATCCAAATGCAAGTCCGATGAGGTATAAAAGCCAGGTCCTAGGAGCAATAGTCTGCAGATGTTTCACAAAGGATCAGGTTCTTGTTGAGCAGGTAGACATTAAAAATAAAGATGAAATAAAAATGAAAATTAAAATAAAAATAGCAACAACAAGCATCAACACCCATTATTTGTCACAGCACAAGAAGACAAAGCACCAAAACAGGAGAGGTCCTCAGATCTTCATTCCACCCCAAATCCATGCAGGTCCATATTCTCTTTCTCTAGTTCAACAAAACAATTTTACCCGATTTCTCATCTATTTGTGGAATTCCAACATAAGCAGCCTTTTGGAAGGCACAGAAGTAGGAACACTCAAGCATTAGTTAGAATTTCTGGGATCTAAACGCCCTGATAAAACAGGCTTGTTCCCTTAGATGAAGCCAATTTCTCCCCTCCAACCATCAACCTTTCATATGCTCAGCTTTGATAATATCAATGGCTGCAACTTAACCTAATGCAAAATTGATTTTTAGTAACAAACCCTTCAAATGCTCTCAAGGCTTAGGAAATTCAGACTTTTAATGTGAATAACCACCATCGCAGTATTGGCAAGGCAGAAGGATCCCTGGCACATTGTTATTATTTACAACCCCTCCATCAAAATTAAGTTCAAAGCTTCAATATTTCGATACAAATTCAAGACAATTCACTGTGTATGCAAACAAGCCCTGTGCTGAGAAATATTTCCTAAACTGCAGTACAGATCTGGGGCTTTCAAAGTGCTGTCAAAAAGCAGGAAGTCCTTTAATCATGGAATGGTTTGGATTGGAAAGGACCTTAGATATCAGAACAAGTATGAAAGACACCCTCGGGCTTGGGGGAGTTTAAAGGCACAAAGAACTCCACACCATCAGCCTGAAGGTGTTCACCTCTGTGCTGCTGCATTTCCTTCAGTTTGCAGTAACAAAGCAGGGCACTGCCTTGGTCCTTAATCACATCCCAATTCTCCCTCACCTCACACCATCCCCAAGCACACTGTGACAGGTGATCAGGGAATTTTAATTTGCTTTAGAACACCCTCTACCCCTAAATGAATCTATCAGAAGCTTAATTCACACACTGGCCTGCTGCAAGGACTTTCACAAGTCCCACACTCAGCCCAGCTTCCCAGCAGACTCCAGGAATCACCAGTAATTCACTCCACCTCAAGGAAAAAGCTGAAAAATTACTATTTAACATATTCAGCATCACTATTTAGCATATCAAGGGTTTGGCCCTAAACACACTCTCCTCAGTACCCCAAAAAAAATGTTTATATTCTTCCTAACACAAAAAGTTAGTCAACCATTTCAGGAGAACAGTCAAATGGATTTTCCCCCCTTCAGTTTTGGTGCAAAGTGATGTAAATTTGCACTCAGGTTCACAACAGAACTCAGTCCCATTGCCTGGTTCTTGAACAGAACTCACCTATGGTATCCAAAAGATATTTTGGAACAGCAGCGATTTCATTAAACTCCCAACGGAGTCTCCTACATCAACAGATCTTAAGAGAATAATTTATGAGTGGTCCAACTTGAGCAGGGCACAGAGCAGTGGAGGGCTCTCAGGAGCCACCAAAACACCAGGACTGGGTTTATCAGCCCCCATTAGAACCAATAAAGAAAAGGCAAGATTTCCACTCAGTGGTCTAAAAAAAACTGAACTTCAGCTATTTGGGGCACCTTTCATAAACCACTGAGCTTTTATCAACAGCAGACATCCTTCTGAGCTAGAAGGGCTTTATTCAAAGGAGAAGTGTCTTGGTAGGATGTGTTAAAGTGCCCCCAGTGATGCTCCCAGTGCAGGAATAATCAGCTCATCTCTGACCTGGCATCTGCTCCCCAAAGCCAGGTCGAGAACTTCATCTGGAAACACAGTTAATATCCAAAATAGTTACTTGGGAAGAAGGTCCCAGAAGCAGCTCAGGAAGATCAGTGGCACTGACACCAGCCCAGACACCAGGCTGGGAGCAGACAACAACTCTGAGCTTTATTGGTTTGACTAAACCTGAGTCTACCAGCGCTGGGTGCAAATCAAAGAGGGCACCACCAGCCCCTCCTGAGCCTGAGTCTCAGCCTGCTTCCGCTGTTAGTGACGAGAAACAGTACACATAATCACAGGTGATTATATGTGGTGCTTTATTGAAGGGCCCAAGAGTTAGGGGTAAGAAACCCAAAACCAACTCTGAGAGAACCCCGAAAAGAGACCCCCCTTTTATCCCTCTGTGCTGGTTTGAGATTGATTGACAATTACATAACTTAAAGGTTTAATGATTAAAATTACATTGTTCTATTGATTTTGTCCAACTGTGAATTAAAACATTACTCTTGTTATGGGTTATAATAATATACAATCGTTCATAAATTATGGTCACACAAATATAATTAACAATCACCCCATTTATCAGAATCATTCAGGTGACTTTCACCTTGACCTACCAAGCCTAACAATCCGAGGCTTGTTCTGGGCCTACCTCCTCCCAAACATTCCATGATTTAAGAAAGTTTTAACCATTGCGGTATCACTGCCAGTAACTCACAACTTCAATACACCTATTTTTTCTTTTAAATTTTATTGAGGTAAACCTGGTTTTTATGCATGCAGATATCAAACACCCAAACAAACAGGTTTCAAATCACCTCTCACACAGAGATGGAAAAATGAGCAATTACAGTAAAACCATCAACAACAAAATAATAATAACAAAAAAACCAAACCTAGACACTGTATACTAGAACTGAGCATTTGAGGAGTGTTTGAACTGTGAGACATTCCAGCTACAAAACCAATGGATACTGAGCAAAACTTGCCTCACAGCTCTTTCAGAACTCAGCATTTGTGAGAAAGGTCTCTCATTTAATTTCATGCTACTGAATTTTTCACTGACTTATCCCAACTGTAGCAGTACTGTAAGAATTGCATTGCCCAATTCTGCTTTGGATTTATTTACAAGTTTCAGCTGTTACTTTAATGGACTCATTTGCATTAACTGGAAGCGTAACCATTAAAAAATTATTTATATTTCTTGGAGCAGTGTTCCCAAATCTACAACAGACCAGGAGTAATCTCATTTTATAAATCTTGAAGCTGCTTGGGCCTGCCACCAAGTGCTGATTATCCACAGTGCTTTCATACCTCAAATTTGTACAATTTTAGGTACAATACAGAGCAAAATGGAGAAAAGCCAGCATGTGGAAGAACAAGAGAGGGAAATACCACTCTGAGCTCAGTAGGATCATAAAGGTTTTCTAGTCCAGTCCCCTTCCATGGGCAGGAACACCTTTCACTATCCTAGGTGGCTCCAAGCCCCATCCAGCCTGGCCTCAGACACATCCAGGGATCCAGGGGACAGCCACAGCTGCTCTGGGCACCCTGTGCCAGGGCCTGCCTACCCTCACCACAGTGGCTTTTACCACCAGTGTTCCTGATGGAATAGTACTAAATGGGCAAAAAGAGGATTTGACCATGCAAGCACCAATTTTGGCATATATTTAAAAAAAAAAAAAGATAAACCATGTCAGCATCAGAGGTTAAAAACCTTGGGGTATTTTGGTATTTGGGTTTTTTTTACTTGAACAATGATCTACTGAAAAAAAACATGACAGCACCTGCAAACCCAAAATTAGTTTAACCAAACACTGATAATTTTGGCAAAATTAAACCCAGTCACTTAGGGGTTCACGAGCCCCCAAGTGTCTAGGAACCATATGTTCAGTGTGAGGGCTTATTTTGAAACCTAAATTCAGATGCTGTAAGTTACTAAAAGCTAATTTGGGCCTTATTTTGGGGAAAGCTCTCTTTAAATTTATATTTAGAAGCTAAATGCAAATAATTGTTCTTTGCTGAGAAGTTCCAGTAACTGCCAATTCCCTTTTGCGTGCTGATACCCACAAAGCACTGAGAGAGAAAATTAGCTGGCTTTGAAAATCCTTCGTTGCTTGCTAGCTCAGTGTGCCCAGGAACTGGTGGGCATTTCTGTTCCCAGCAAGTCCTGCCTGTGCCCCAGATGAGACACAAACAAGAGCCTTATCAGAGCAGGGCAATGAATGGGCCCTGGTAAAGGGGGACTCCTTGCATTCAGCTGGCAAAGGAACAGCCCAAACCAGCTTTAAGGGTTTCAGAATAGCAACAAAGGGAGCAAAAGAATTAAAAATAGAAGTACAGAACTGAGACAGAGATGCTGGCCTATTGGGGTAACACATCTGTGGCCATGCTGCCAAATTAAATCAAGCTTATGTGCTCAAAGAAAGGGACAAAATCCAATTCACTCTCATATTTTCTTAGAGACAAAAGGAATATTCGCTTTTAGGTCCTCTGTTTAGTTCTATAAGCTCTGTGGTTGTTCCATTCCACTGGGACAGACACAAATTTATAACACAAAGAGGCACAAGGGCAGAAGGGGCTGGAGGAAAAAAATACCTCTGGAGGAAGAGAACATCTCTGCCTGCTCAGAACTGGTCAATGGATGGTGTCTCTGGTGCTTTCCTGAAGGGACACCTCCAGGTGAGCTTTGCACCTGGAGCACACCAGGAATATGCATTTACACAGGCAGTGCTCTTGGATCTCTCTGGCTACACATTCTGTCATGACACATATTTACATTCTGTACGTTGGTTAATTCAATCCCAAATCTGCTTTCCTGGAGCACCAGCAAACCTGGATCTGGATCATGCAAAGCCCTTATGGAATGGCAGCAGACCTACAGAAGTGCATTGGTACCTGAACAATTTGCACATCTGTGCTCAGGCAATATCTTCTGCATGCCACCAGATTTCTGGTGCGGAATTAGCTTTAATCAGAAATTCAGCCATTCCCAGCCCCGCTGATCTCTGAGCAGCAGCTGGAACAAAACCAGACTTATTTTCTGCTGAATTCCAATACCACCAGCCAGCAGGATTGAGTCAGGATGCAGACAGACAAGATCAGCCATTCTGCATCACCTTATTGCCTTCTTCAGGGTTCTGCACCTGGGCATCAACACAGGCTGGGGGGCTCTGCTGGAGCAGCTCTGTGGGGAAGGAGCTGGGGGACACTGAGCTGTCCCTGAGGCAGCAGAGTGTCCTGGGGGTGCTGGGGGACATCAAGCTGTCCCTGAGGCAGCAGAGTGTCCTGTGGGTGCTGGGGGACACCAAGCTGTCCCTGAGACAGCAGAGTGTCCTGGGGCCAAGGAGGCCAATGGGTTCCTGGGAACAGCAGCAAAAAGAGCATTGGCAGCAGGACAGGGAGGGATCTTGCCCCTGTGACCAGCCCTGGAGGCACCTCTGCAGTGCTGGGTCCTCAGCACAGCAGGGCCAGGGAGCTCCTGGAGCAGGGCCAGTGGAGGCTGTGCAGCTGAGGAAGGGCCTGGAGCATCTGAGTGCCCAGGAAAGGCTGAGGGAACTGGGACTGCTCAGCCTGGAGAGGAGCCCCAGATGAGAGAGGCCCTCAGGCCTGGCTGTCCCTGGCTGCAGGGTGGGGAAGAGCAGGGCCCAGGCTCTGCTATGGGGCCCAGCAATGGCACCAGAGCCACAGGCAGGGACTGAGCCCAGCAATTCCCCGTGCACAGGAGGCACAACTTCTGCCCTGGGCAGTGGCCAGCCCTGAGCAGATTGTGCACAGAGACTGTGGGGTCTCCTCCCTGGGGCTGTTGCAGAGCTGGGTGCACACAACGCTGTGCCCTGGGCTCTGGGATGGAGCTGCTGGAGCAAGGAGGTGGCACCAGGTGCCCAATGAGCTCCCTTCAGCCTGAATGATCCCGGGATTCTGTGATTCTCACACCCCCTCCTTTTCCAAAGCTTGAGAAGCAAACTTAAGTCACACTCACTGCTGGCTGCCCTCAAGCCAGGTCACACATCAGAACAGTCACGTCAGGGCAAATGATGCACAAGCAGTTCAAGTCCCACCTGCAACCTGCACTGATTCCAGCATAATTCACACACACCAAGGCTGTTTTTTCCAGCAGGTCCCTGTTTCCTTTCTATCTCCAGGGCTACTCCCCTTCATTTGCATTTTGGCTCAAAGGAAGTCTTACACTAATCTGTTTTAGCAGCCCTCTTCACTTCTCACACATGGGTTTTCCATTCAGAGCCTCCTCGAAGCAAGGAAGAGCTGAGTACTCCTGCATCCCACCCTCTGAGCAGCATTCTGATCACTCCATCACATCTTTCTCTGGGCATCATTTCATGGCTGTGTCCCAGCCCTGGCAGTGCCAGGCTTCAACTCAAGTACCACTTTCAAGGAGCTGCTTCTCAGGCACAGATCCTCTTTTACAAATGCTGATCAGTTTGGGTTTTTTTTAAAACGTGCACTAAAAAAACCCAAGCTCCATTTTGTCTGCTAAGGCAGACAATTCTGATCTGAGGACAAAAGCGAACAATTCCGGTTTCATTGCTTAACTTTCCATAACTTCATCTTTATTCCAACTACAGTGTGATTATAAATGCATTTTGGACAAGATTACTGTTGAGCTTACATGTCTTAATTATGTTTCTCTTTTCATATGCACAGCTTTGGTCTGGCTCTTGGCTATGAAAATTACAGATTTGCTGGGACTTCAAACTAAAAGTACCTACATTTATTTATGTTACCATGTTGCTCTAAGTTATTAAAACTGTCTGCACAAACATGTTTTTATTTACCATGGTTTTGTTGGCTCGTTTTTTTATTTTTTTGTTGGGTTTTTTTTTGTTTGGTTGGTTGGTTGGGTTTTTTTTGTTTTTAATCTCTGTTCCACATACACAAAAGAAAGAAATTAAACTCATAACCTGAAAATAGGACAAACCTGAAAATAGGACAAACCCCTCAACTGCTCCATGCTGAAGGGGTTTTGTTAGGAGCTGTTGATTTGCTTGTTCTCCATCCAGCTGCAGCCCACAGAGGAGCTTCCCATTCCAGGCATTTGTCACTTAATGTCAATTAAGTATCTCCCTAGTGCCTCAAGCACTGTCCTACACAAGAGAAATATTTAGGACAATGCCACAGTTTGGGATAAAAAGGCAGAGAACACTCAATGGGAGCGGGTTCCAGTCAGCCAGAAAAAACAAAACAAAACAAAACAAAACAAAACAAAAAATCAGGAATCCAGAGATCCAGAGAGAACAGGAACACTAAGACTTATTTTTAAGGACCAAGTTAACTCCAAACACATAGATAAGTATCTATATCTCAATTTGAAGGGGCTGGAGGAACCCCATAATTATTTGGTGTCTCAATAAGAGCAGCCTTCCTAATCAGCTTCATCTATCTTGTTTTCTGACAAGTTAATTGTTACTTGTTTCTAGTAAAGACGTTTGTGCAGTGATTCTATAAAGACATATTCTCTGCCCAGCACACACTGGGAAATTGGTTACAGATTTTTTTATTACAACTTGTTGATTCAGCCTCTAACCACTGAATAAAAAAGTTGTAACAAGAGAGGTCTTTTTTTTGTTTATTTTTAACAAATTATTTATTTTATTCACCAGGCTGTAGACAGCTGAAACTCTCCTCCAAAGCCAGGCCATATAAGATAAACAGTTTTAATTGAAGAATACAGAGGATTTTACTTGGCAGCTCAAGAATTAAATCCTTCCACTTTTCAGGGACAGCACTCAGCAGCTTCCAGGCAGTCCACCTTTCCCTTTCATTTTTCAGGATGGGCAAAGTAAAATGAACAAGGGCAGGAAAAAAATTTAGAAAATCCTTTCCTTCTATTCTGAAGCTTATACTGGGATTTCACTGTAAAGAGAGTGGAGAATCTTATTCATGCAATCATCTGCCCAGTCTCCCATCTCATATTTCTCAACCCTTTGAAGCTCCTTTACCCAGGTGAGTGCACTGATACAAAGCCCCTTCTGAACTGCTCCACCTTCTTCTGTAAGAACCCCTACGATCCCTGGCCACATCTTGACCCTCGTGGCCATATCCAAGTTTTTATTTCCCCCATATACTTTATCAGTAAAAGATTCATAACAGAAACTTCACCTTACTGAGAGCATCTGAGCTCTTCCCACACAGCTGAGCAGCCCTGCCCTGATTTGGCTGGAATAAAAAGGGCTGGAGATGGCCTTTGCTCTCCTCTGATGCCAGATGTTATCATGCAGCTGATGTTCCACCAGCAGCACACCAAGACTTTCATATTAAATTTTTTAATCCTCCAGCAACGTGCCTTGCTGCAAGGGAAGTGAGCAGCACTGCAGAGCTGATGATGATTTGGGCACAAAAAGCATGGCAGAATTGTGTTCTTCCTTTCCAACAGAAATAAAATATTCATTTAAGCATCTTGCCCTTTTTGGGGGGGTTTGGGTTTTTTTGTTTGTTTGTTTTTGTTGATTTTAGTTTTCATTTGGTTTTTGGTTTTTTTGTTTTTTTGTTGTTTTTTTTTTTTTACGAAATAATAAAGATAGAAGGTTATTTACAAGAACAAATTTTAATACAGTTTTTCATGAGATCCCTGATGTTTTTATTAGCAGAGTCTGAAACAAAAAAACTACAAAACTTGATACTGTTACTGTGGAGTGAAGGATCCCTGGAGGACATCCCACAGTCAGTCCATTAATTACCAAGCCAGCAGCACTACAACATTCCAAAGGATTTTGGGAAGCAAAACCAAAAACCAGGTTTGCTACCTGTTCCTTCCCTCAGTTCATGGAGATTAACTATGCCAAACAGGAACCCCAGGAACACTGTCCAAACGGAAGGCATTCCTTAGGGGGATAGTCCAAGTATTACTGCTACTTATTTGAGTTACATTCTCAGTTCTTGACAGGTTTTCAGACCTTATTCTCCTTTGCACTCAAGCAGTGTGTATTTAATAACTAACTAGGCAAAACTTATTTTTATTAAACCTCTGACATTTTAGATCTGCCAAGTCACATTTTCATACCAGGGCACTTCCTAATCAAACAAAAGCCATGACCAATATGACCCACAAAAATGAAACTCATAAAATAATATAAATATTAAATATACTTTAAAATACTTAAGCCCATAAAAGTCCTCAAACAGCACTAAAATCTAAAGCCAGAATCTCCAGTAAAAACCTTAGGCACTGCGAAGCTTTTATTTCCATCAATGCAAATCCACTCTTAACCTGCAACCAAGCTGAGAAACTCAACACAATTCTACTGTCGCCACATAACAGTACAACATACAAGAAAAATTTAGGAGCTGGTATTTCATGGTCAATCCTTCTCACAACTAACACACACTTTTTTTTTTTTTTTCTTTGTGTGTCTTTTGGTGGTGGTTTCTGGTTTGTTTTCCTAATTAAGTGGGTCATTCTATGAATTGTAGTGCAAAAAGAGGTTCCCTGCAGTGTCCTGCTGAGACACATCAGAGCAGATTCACGGCAGAAGCTCCCTGCTTTTGGTGCTGGAGCACATTCCAATGAAAAATCACCTCCCCTGCCTGGCCTGAAGGAATATGAGCAACTTCCCATTCCCCAGGAGAGGTTCTCATTCACCTCTGCCATGTCCTGTCTTGCTAAAACCTGTAAGACATCTTCCAAGTAGAAATACATAATTCATCCCCATTACTATTTTATTAACTTATGTAGCTTCAGCAGTGTTCTCCCATGCTCAAAAAGTACTTTTTCTTTCTTTTTATTTTTCACAAATCATGAACAGATTTCTGTTCTGTACATACGTCAAGAATTCTTTGTCTCCAGCACAATGCCAGAGTAAGGATTCACAGGTTGGGTCCTCTCCTTCTGCTGTAGGTTCTTCTGGCTAATAGATAAATCTTAAAGTGAGATAGGAAGTATGTTTATGAGCAAGTGTCAGAAGGAAAAGGCAAGTCAGGAAAGCTGTGAAAAGCAAGTGGGAAAAATATAGCAAGTTTTTACCATTTTTTTTTCTTTGTTTGTTTCAAAATGAAACTATGCTTTGCAGCTGGGAGAAGGGAAAGGTGCGTATTACAGTGTTTTGAAATGTATTTTCTTCTTTTGAAGATTCCAACTAACTTTCAGAATGGGATTTGTTGTTCTCAGCAAGAATGGATGCCCTTTGTCACTATTTCTAGGTGGTTTAAGCTCCAGCCTAAAAATAAGCCAGGCTGGACACAGTTGCACCAGAGTTAAGAGTTAAAGATAAATAGCTCACATGTGAGTTACTGCTATTTTCACAAGTTATGTCCAACACTAAACCCCAGGTATTCTGTTCAGTTGAACACTTGACGAAAACTGATCTAAATCTGAATATCTGCAACAATGCCAGAGATCTCTGTAGCCTTTTTTTTTCCAGCCTGCAGCAGTGCCCAAGAGTAGGTGGATGAGTCCCTCAGTCAGACTAAGCCTGTGTTCCTGATTTCCCAGGGCTCCTAAGGCTTCAAACTCGGCAGTTTAAGTGCTTTTACCACAGGGAATGTCTGCACTTGGCCACTTTCCACATGCACAGGAAAAGTTTTCACTCCTTTGCTCTCTCCTAGCCCTCACAACCAAGTGCTGCTCCTGGGAACCTCTGCACTCCCCCAGGCACTCACTGAAAAGAGCCCAATTCTCTACTCCTCCACAGCATTCAAAACGCCACAAAGCTCTTCCCCTCCTCTCCCCATTGCCTTCCAGGCTGACAAGTACATATTCCCCGTGGAGCTGGGCTGCACTGGCTCCATTCTGTGTCCAGATGCTGCCTTTCAGCAGTCCCTGAACTGCTTCCATTACTGCTCTCCAGGCTGGAAGGATGAAGGCTGTGCAAAGATCCAGGCAACGCATCGATTTATGTGGTCATAGAATGCTTCCTTCAGTTTTTTATTCCTTTTCTAAAAATTCCTACCCCTTCAGCCAGCTTTTTGGCAGCTGCCAAGGACCCAGCTGACATTTCATAGAATTCCCTAAAATTTTAACACAAAGATCTCACTCCTGATTCGTAACAGTCAGCTCAGAGCTCAGGCTTCACATGAAAATCAAGATTCCCACGTACATCACTCTACATTTATCTGGAGTGAATTTCATCTGCCTTTTTATTATCTGACCACTTGTCATGGTTTGACACCAGCCAAAGGCCAGTGCACCCATGAAAATATATTTTTCTCAATTTCTGCTGTGAGATAGGACCAAAAAAGGAGCACAACCACCCAAACTTAAAGTATAGAGAAGAAACTTTATTAACTAAAGAAGGAAAAAAAAACAAAATAAAAAAAAACAGAAGGAAACTTTCAAAACATCCATCCTCCCCCCACCGACTGTTCACTCTCCCACTGACCACATGAAAAGACAAAACCTAGGATTTTCAGTCAATCCACCCCTCAAACAATCATTTCCCCAATCCATCAAGAATAGCAGGAGTCTCTCCTGCCTTGCCATAGATCCCCCACAAGAATACCAGTCCTCTTGTGGCCACTCACTCCACAAATGGCTCGCCCACGGATTTGCCATTGCAAAGCATCGCCCCCCCCATGGGACAGTCCTCTCACAACTGCCCATGGGCCATATCAGCTTTTAGGGTGCAGTTTAAGAATATCTTTTT
>VXBU01005743.1:205207-253822 GCA_013400315.1 Bombycilla garrulus
CAAGAAGCAGTTAAAACCTCATTTTCTGTGACTTCTGCTAGTAACTTGGCTCTTCCGATAAGATGTCCTTGAGCTGTGGCTTCAGAAACGAGGGATTCTCCAAGCTGGGGAGGGGGGGGAACTCTTCTCTGCCAGGCTGGGGCCATCCTGTCCCTCTGTTCCCCCCGCTTCCTGCCGGGACAGTTCCCTCCAGGGGGCTCTCCCAGCCCGGCCTGGCACGACCCAACCCCCCCACAGGACATTGCGGGGGAAACCGGGCCAGGGCATCACTCTTCTTTTCTATCCTACTCACTCCCTGCTGGGACAGCTCCCTCGGAAGGGGCTCCCGGCACAGCCTCCCCCTCCCATAGGCCTCTGTGGCAATGGGGGTGGGGGGAAAGCTGAGCCAAGGCTGCCCACACATCTTTACCTCTTCAAGGCTGGAAACAAAAGAGAGTGATTCCTGGACATTCCTGTGCAAATGTATATCCTACTGAGACGAATTTCACTTTTGATTGGCTCATTTCCCTGTCTGTCTTTAAGTCTGGCCCACAGTTGGTGTTGCACTGGGCTCATGGGAAATCCACAGGCACACCTCACTTCCAGGGGTGGCTATTTCCTGCCCAACAAAATGTCCATCAATCTCAAACCAGCACACCATTCAATACTCCAAGGCCTTTTTGCAGCTCCTCCCATCTCTTTTGACTGGTGATCATCAACATACCAATAATCCTTTTTTCCAATGCACAAGGAGTAGCAGAACACAGGTCTGCTCCCAGCTTCACTGCACTGTGAGAGCTGACTCTCATTTCTTACTTTTCATTGTCACCTTTTGTCACTGCAACCACCTTTGTTCCTATTCCCCCGTGTTCCTTAATAGCCTCTAAGCTGATCCTTTCAAAGGCTCCAACAACTGCATTAGCATCATCTTCCCACTGCAAAAGTCACATTGATTCTTCCCTATTTTGCTGTTTCCAGGAGACAGCTGTCTCTAAGCCTTATTGGCTTTATCCAGCTGGCCTGCTATTGACACGAGGCCTGTGGCTCTGTGCTTTCATCCCATAGCCCTGAACTACTCCAAGAGTCATTTTTCATTCCTCAATTGTCTCTTCCTCATGTTCCTGCTCTCCTTTAGGATGCCAAGCCCAGCTGCCATGGATTCTTGGCTCTAACTCCTACAAACAAGTTTAGGATAATCAATGCAAGCAGGGCTCTGGCAGCAGCTACAGGAATCACACCCCTGCCCTTCTCAGAGCTCCCCAGGGAGCTGCTCCTGGTAACAGCTGGAGCATTTAAGGCTCCTCACTCCCTTCTTAGACTGAAGTCTCACCTGTCCCTATGCACATTCCATCACACCCTCTTCAGCCAAACAAGTTCAAATCTCAGTGTTTCCTCTGGGTTTCACAACATCTGCCAGATTTTCTTCTACTGAATGAAGTTTTAAACCACCTCACTCTTGCCACTGGGAGTGCGTGAGAGGTGTCTGGGTGTGGCTTTTGGGAACATGGTTTAAGGGTTAAGCTGGTGGTGCTAGGGTAAAAATTTGGAAAGGTTTTCCCAAACCTGTTGATTCTGTGACTTCAGGTTACACAGTTTCAGACACTTTCTACCATTTCTCCTTTTAAATCATCTTTCACTCTCATCTTTCCTTTAAGCAACAAGAGATCCACTACTCGTATGACACAACCATCTAAACCTGCTGTGCAGGTGCCCTCTGTTTCAGACATTTCCCCCATTCCTCATCACCTTATATCATTTTCCAACCACTGCTCTTCGCTTTTCTGGTCCTGTGCACAGCACAGGGAGTGTTTCAGTGGGCACCACTGCTGAGGCCCCAGTCCCACTCTGGTGAGACCCCTCCTCCACAGCCCAGGCCCTATACTACCAGCACAGATGTGAACCACAACCACTGGTTCATCCCCAGCAAGCCCATGAGGTCTAAAATTTTTGTCACTTGCCAGTCATGCTGTGACTCCCAAAAATGCAAGTAGTCACACAGATGAGAATTCTCTTGGGAAGGGACACAGATGCCCATGGCTGAGGGGTGATTTTGATGCCAATGCACACCCTTGGGGAGGCCTGTTGGCAGGACCATTGCTGCTCTGGCTGCATTGAGGATCCCCTGTGCAGTGCTCTTCCCCTCCTTAGCAGATGTGGCTGGGAGCCTGGAGATGAGATTGTCTCACCCAGGAGCTGCAGAGCAAAGTTAGCAGTGCGTGGAGACACAAGATTGAAGTTCTGAATCAATTTCCTCCATGTCAAGCTGGTCAGTTATTTTACCTGCAGTTTGCAATTACCAAATCAACACTAGAAAGCTATAAAGAGAACAGACTTAAGACCTTTATGCTGTTAATTTCTGTGTCTGTCAAGCCATAATTTAAAACAAGCAGCTGTGTCACAAAGATACTGCTGCAGCCATCATTTATCAAGGAGAGAACAGGGATGGAGAGAGGGATCACCCCCCAAGATGCTCAAATCAGCATACCATGAGCTGAGCTCAGCACACACATCTCAGTTTTTTACTCCTAAGAGCTCTAGGCTCAGGTTTTACTTCTATCTGCACACTCTAAAGCAGATATATCCCATTCCCCACACTGCATAATCTCATAAAAATGTTCCCCCATAGCAAAGAAGGAGTTGTCTTGCAGCACAACACAGATCTTGAATCACAGAAGATACAACAGAGACCTTCCCCAACACATTTTGACATGTTACCTCTGTTCATAAAGACGCTGAAGTGAAGAAGCAGTTGCAAGAATAAGAAACACAAAGAAAATGGGGTTTAAAGTATAGTTCTATTATTTGTAGGCAGAAAGAAAAACTACCTGCACAAATATAAGAAATATTTGTCTCATTAATATTAACATGTGTGTTAACATGTAATGTATTAACACTATGCTGGATGGAGAAAAATCTCCTTTCAAATTAAAACAATTAAGATTACTGCATAAATGAAATAATCTCCACAAGAAAGTGAACAAGTCTTCAAGTTGCATCATCCAAATGCAGCATGACAGAGATTATAAAATACAGATATTTATATAATCATTGCAGGGGTGAGAGCAGCTTATGAAAAGAGCTTTCTGAGGAATAAAACCTGAGACAAAGGGAATAAAACCAAGCAAGAAGAGAAGAGATACATCTCCTTGGAGGAGAACAAGTGGGGGGAAGAAAAATCAAACTGCTGGACAGAATTATGGAATGGGATGTCCCCAGACCCACCAGCCTGGCAGAGTTTATTTCACTGTCTCTGCCAATTCATGCCCTCAACACACACACAGAGCAGCAGAGCTCTCAGCCAGGCAAGCTCCTGAGCAGTGCAGGGCTCTCCTCCCAGGACACTCAAGTGTCCTGCACACATGTACTGAAGAGGGCTGGTTTGTGGTGGGGTTTTGCTGGTTTGCTTAACGCTGTGCCTCCTCTGGAACATAATTACAAACTAAAATGGTGTAGGTTAGGACAGGTTATTGCTTCTGCAAATAGCTGGCCTCCCACAGAACACCTAGGATACTGTAGCACAGACCAGCAGGTGCAGCACTACTTCTTCGTCTTCTGCACATCAGCACTAGCAGGCAACCAAACTATCCAGGATTTAGACACCCAGCTCTGTTCTAAGAAGAGTCTGCAACACTTCAGACCTCCAGGATCACATTTTTCAGGCGGGTGGGCTCAGAGCTAGCTGGTGCTTGCCCACAGCAGAGTGGTAGCAATGAGAAGATCTTTAAGGTCTCTTCCAATCCAAATCAGAGAAACGAAATCAGTGGCCCTGACACAACATAGGAACAAATAAAGAAATAAAAAAGGTGCTGAACCTTCACAGAAAGAAATGCAACCGTGCAGCTTCCAGCTTGCAGAGGAGGGATCTGTGCCATACATAAGGCTACATCACATGTAAATCAAGAGTCAGGCAAGAATTTGGATAAAGGCTTTGCACTCAGCTTGAAGCTGCTGGTGGGAGCCCAGCCAGCCCCTCTGGTTCCTGTACCTCATCCCTGACTGGGGGAGGTACCATCACAGCTCCCTTCTTAAATTAAAGTTACATTTTGCTGTTCCAACATTGATTGAACACTTCAGACAAACCTCCCCTCCTTTAGGACAGCCCTCCATCATCCCCAGCACATCCGTGAATTTCCCATCACCCAGCTCAGTTACACACACCTTCATTTACTTCTTTAGTCATCCATCTTGTGTTTCAGTGGTGTTGCAAACGGAAAAGATGTAAAATGGGAGAGTGCTGCAGCTTGGACTGCAACGGCAAAGCTTCGCTTCCAGGATCACCCTGTCGCTCAAGGCACCAGAGTACAGGTATGACTGCTCAGGTGAGCTGTGGTACACATTGCCTTGGAAGGCCCTCTATGGTAGATTTAACAGCTACTATCCTGCCTTTAGCCTGATTTTAATGAGTGATTTAACTGAACTGGTGCAGCTGGGGTTCTTAGCAGGCTCAGCCATCTGAACAGAGCTTCCCCCTCCCATGTCAAGGAGTAACAAGGTATGAACAACGCCTGGTGCTGCACAGTGCCTTCACCTGCAGCTGTACTGTGCTGCCTCTCTGCCCTAATTCATACAGAATATGTCAATTTGGGCACAAAGTCAAACAACAAAAGCATGGGGTTTTGAAGCACGACCAGAACTGCTTTTCATACAGACTTTTTTCTTTCCAAGAAGGAAAGCTGCCCTCAGTGAAGCACTGCCCAGGTTCTGCAGCCACTATACTCAGCAACACAGGCACAGCAAGGCCTCATGCAGCTCTGCCCTCCAAATACTGAAGGGCCAGCCCTGCACAGGGGACTGCACTCATTTATTCCTTGTCCCTGGATAGCAGCCACTGCCAGTGCAACTGGACAAACCTGCCTGCACACACCAGGTGCCCCAAAGCACAGAGAGACCTTGATACTGTGTCACACAAGTGTCAGGCCACCAACACTGCAGGAAATAGTCTGTACCAGGAGAAAAGAATAAAATTCCAGAGTAGTTTGTGTTGGAAGGGACCTTAAAGCCCATCCAGTACCACCCCCTGTCATGGGCAGGGACACCTTCCACTATCCAGGTGCTCCAAGTCCCATCCAACCTGGTCTTGGACACTTCCAGGGATCCAGGGACAGCCACAGCTGTTTCAGGACCTGCCCACCCTCCCAGGGAACAATTCCTTCCCAATATCCCATCTAACCCTGCCCTCTGGCAGTGGGAGCCATTCCCTGTGTCCTATCCTTCCATCCCTTGTCCCCAATCTCTCTCCAGCTCTCCTGGAGCCCCTTCAGGAGCTCTGAGCTCTTCCTGGAACCTTCTCCTCTCCAAATGAGCACCCCCAGCTCTCCCAGCCTGGCTCCAGAGCAGAGGGGCTCCAGCCCTAGGGCATCTCCATGGCCTCCTCTGTACATGTCACAGCAGTTCCATGTCCTTTCTGTGCTGTGAACCCCAGAACTGAATGCAGAACTCCATGGGTGGTCTCAAAAACCGAGTGGCAAATTCAATTCCCTCGAGCAGCTGCTCACATTTCTTTTGATACAGCCCAGTAATCAATCTTCTGGACTGCAATGGCCTCTGGTCTCTCCAGTAACAGAACCCGGGGCTTGACCTTGGGGAACACAGAGAACTGCTTGAACACACCTTTGCTCTCTCTGCTTCGTGGCAGACAAAAAGTGCCAATGCCTTGGACAAAAAACACCAATAAAATTCCCCCTTCCACAGGGGAAAGGAGTGTGTGACATCCTGGGTGCTCACAAATACACATTCTTGGGAGGCCTCATGGAGGCAAGGGACAAAAAAACGACCACATGGCCCCATCCCATGTTGGGGGATGAGCACAGGAGGGTGGCTGTCCCCACACCCTGGTGATCCACATTCCAACCTGGGTGCTCCACACTGAGCAGCTGGGGGAAGAGGGAGCTGCACAGCACACAGCATGCTGGGCCAAGATGCTCAGCAAACTGTGAAATCCAACCCCCCTGTCAGCTCCTCAGACTCATCCCCTCTTCTGCTCAAGATCAGCCACTTCACATTCTCTGGACAGGACCCTCAGACTGGAAGCATATGGTTTCTATGCTAATTAAGCTATCAGGCTTCCCAAATTTTTCATGGAATGCCTGAGTTCTCTCACTTTCATACCCTAGCAGCATCATCCCCTCAGGGATGAAAACTTCGGAGGCAGCAGGGAGCAACAGCAAGGCAAAAAAATAAAATATGGTATCAACTTCTGGCATGGCAACCATTACACCTGGTGGATCAACCATTTAACAACAATTACAGCCAGGATTTATCTGTAAAACAGAATCAGTCTAGAATACAGCACGTGTTGCATTCTGCCTCACTCCACCAAAACACTCCACAGATTCCAATAAATCCAATTTTAAGAACACTTCCCTGTGAAGGGAAATGCAATTCCCCCAGTAAACAGCTTGAGCATTTACCAGCATTATTGATTTACATAATTCTTAACAGCAACTCTGCCCAACTGTTGAATCATTAAGGCTTGAAAAGACCTTTGGGATGATCAAGTCCAACATTTACAATCAATCAGCACCTCCACCCTGTTCTCAAGTGCCACCTCCATAGGTTTTTTTGAACACTTCCAAGGAGGAGGACTCCACAATGCCACTTCTCACATCCCACCACCAGACAACATAGACCTCACCCCAAAAATCAAAGGGCCAACTCCCTTTTTCAAACACGCTCTGCTCAACACTAGCTCACATTTGCCAGCATATCATAGGAAATTCTCCTTTCTTCCTCATAGGTATTTCTATGTATTTGTTTCCCTACAGTTCAGTCTGAGTCAGTTCAAAGTTCCAAACATGTTCCAAAAGCATTTTATTTAGAAAGCCCCAAATACCTGTTTCATACAGTCCATTACATCGGAACATTGTAACAATTTCATCTGCTTCAGCCTGAATAAGAAATTATTCCCCACATTCTTTTAACAGAGAAGCTCATGTCAAAGAAAATAGCTTTCAGATGTTTTACAACTCTTTCATCCACAAAGGAATGCTTGGGGCTTATGAAAATATCCACCTGCTCATTTGAAAATGTGTCTTTTCCCCCAATGGGAAGAAACAACAAGAAAAGCAAAACTAATGCAATGGTTCTGCCTTCCACACTGCAAAGGCAGGCAGGTACAGGGCCTGTTGCCACAGCTGGGAAAGCTAAGTAAAACCACATCTTCAAACATCCCTGAGCCCTGAGGTTTCTGCCCTGGACTAAAGCTGTTCCCCTGCCACAGCTTCCCAGGCTCTTCCAGTGCCCTCCACCATCTTTCCTGCTCTGGGGCAAGGTAAACCCACAAGTTCATGATCAAACTCCTTCCAACTCACCTAGAAACCCACAGGAAATGTTGCCATGCTCCTGGAACAAGTCAATAATGCACATCCCAGGATCATTTACATCCCTAATACACAATGCTAGCACCTGCTAGTCAACCGTGACACTCAGTGCAACATAAGCAGGTTCTTTCCACAGCAAATAAATACTCCCAGCCATCAGCAGATTTGTGTCATTAACTGATATCAGTGTAAGAGAACAGAGATTTTTCTCAGGGGCCTCACAGCAAAGTAACCTTTGTTATAGGCTGCTCTCTGCAGAGGAATGATTGAGAGACCCATAGTTGCAATTTGGCACCAAGTCCAACTCCTATTTCAGTTGACTTCAGCACAATTTGCTCTTATTTCCCACTACAAGTTTCATTGCTGCAGACGTGTAGATATTCCTCCCACAAAGGGCACAGAGCATCACTGAGACCCAGAAATTCAAGTCACCTACTTGCCCTCCTGCAGCCTGGAGCACTTCTTTCCAAGAAGATGGGGCCTCCATGCAGAGAGCAGCTGCCACTGCACCAAACAGCAAGACCAGCAGCTATGGGTAACCACGGCACTGGGAAAATGCAGCTGCTTTGCAGGATTTTCTCCAGTTCTCCACTTAGAGTAGCATTGGCCAAACCCCCAGACAGAGCAGGTCCAGTGTGAGCAGGGAAAGAAGAGGAGAGAGCTGGAGAAGAGCTCGGAATCAGCACTTGCAGTGGTTCAAACCAAATGTTTCTCAACCAGGGCCACGTCAAAACTGACGTCACAGCTGAGGCTTTAATGAAAATGGAAAAACCAGGATCATTTACTTCTCTGTAACAGGAGAGCACTGCTAATGGGGTGGGGGAGGGCAGTGAGACCTCGGGGACCCTGCAGGCTGATGGTCTAGGAGCTGCAGTGACCTTCTTGGGGACCTGGGGACCAGGCCCCACATGGCTCAGGGTGAGCAGAGCTCACAGACAGGGCTCTTGTCAGCGTCACCAAGGGGGGAAAAGACTCTGTGACTTGTAAGTTCACAAACCCTCTCCCCAGCATCAACATCCTCACCCCCAAATCACATCCCCAAGGGCCACATCCAGACATCTCTTGAACAGCGACTCCACCAACAGCCTGGCCAACTCATTCCAGTGCCTGACCACTCCTTTAGTGATTTTTTTTTCCCTGGTATCTGATCTGAACATCCCCTGTTGCAACCTAAAGCCATTTCCTCTTGTCCTCTCATTAGACATCACAGAGGAGCCTGACCTCACCTCACCACAACCTCCCTTCTGGCAGTTGCAGAGATCACCAAAACACATCCCCCGGAACTGCCCAGCCAAGGTGCCAAGAGGTGCCTGGAAACCCTGGCACAGCTCAAGAAGCAGAGCAGGACAGACATCTCTGACTTCCCAATGCGCAAGGCTAGAAAAAGTCACTTCAAACTTCATCTGCATCCCTGCTGGAACCATTTGCTCTGGTTTTCCAGAGACAAGTATTTCTCAAAATAGAATGCTCAATACCAACATTCGCAAAAGCTCTTATTGATTTCTGCACAGACTTAACAAGACATTTGACTTTCTGAAGCTGTGCTTAATTTCTTTGTTGCTACGTTGCCTTGCCCTGAGCTGTGGTTCCTCCTAACACTTAGCAGCAGCATTTTTCTCTCTTTCTCTAAACCACGTAAGAAGGTGGAAGCGCTCCACATCTAGCATGGACAAACACAGCTCTTCCCAATTCTTTTGCAAAGGAACATCCTGAAATAGAGATGTAAGGAAAGAGAGAACTCACCAATAATAAGCCACATCTTTAAAAAGCCTATTTTTTATAAAACCCTCAAATGGTTTGGGTTGGAAGGGACATTACAAGTCTGTCCAGTCCCACCCCATGCCATGGCCAGGGACACCTTCCACAGACCAGGCTGCTCCAACCTAAGCAACTCTGGATAATTTCTAATTATTTCATAGTCAAAGACCAGGATTTTTTTTTTTTTAAGTTCTAAGATGAGAAGTGCAAACCACTGCACTTTTCCAGCACCCACAGTTTTATATAAACTACACCAACACAACTTGCAAAAAAAGTAAATGCAATACTAAGAAGTAGTTTGTTTTTTAAAAATAAAATAATTAATAAATAAATAAAAAATAAGCCTGTATTTAAACCACGCCTTTGAACAAATGATGTAGAAAACATGACTGACAAGTCAAACCAAAGTGTGCCTTGCAGGATTTCCACTATTTTCTGCAGAGTTTCTCCAGAATCTGTCCTCTAACCCAGTATGAAGACAAGAATGTGCTTTGTGGATAGGGAGGCTTTAACATCATTTGGGTTTCACCTGCAATGTAAGAAAGGCATCAAAACTCCCCAATGCTGGAACTGGGAGCAGAGAGAGGGAGAAGCTGATTCTGATTTAGCACAGACATCATAAAACCATTTTGCTCCAACTCCTACCTCAAAAAAACTCACAATACAGCAGCAAAAAGTTTAAATGTAAGGTTATTTTTTTATATATATTTTCCTCCAAAACAATATTTTAGTCATAAGAGATGTTACAGAGTAAAGTTATATCTTGCAAGGATAAATGAATCTGAAATTGCTTTTAAGGAATAAGTATTTGTCTGAGCTCAGAAAAGGCAATACATCAAAAAAAGAAGGTAAGCATCCTGTTTCAGGGGCGTTTTACCAGTGCATTTACTGATGGTTTACCCTCTTCCATTTATTCTTCAATTTAGACAGCATTATTCACTGTTACTGTTAATTTAGATCTTTTTGTTTTCCTAATGTCACACAGGCAAAATGAAGGTCCGGACAAATTTATGCCTGTTTTAAAATCCAGAAATCCTGATGAAGTACCCACATGAAACTGCTTGATGGAAAAAATGAAGAGAATTTATCCTCATACACAAATACAGGATAAATTCTGCCTGTTTTTTCTTCTCAGAGATGGAACATACCAGAAAGGTGCCACTGAAGGGAAAGATACACTATGGGGGGGNNNGGGGGGGGGAGGAGAACTGTTGAACTCAGCTCTTCATTTTCTTCATGGATGAAAGAAGAGATTAAAAAGATGTTCCAAATAAAAGCAGGGGATTTCTGGCATTTAAAGAACACAAAGGCAGAGGCAATGCATCAATGCCCAAGCAGCAGAATCCCAGCACTTCATCTTCTCCTCACTCGGGTGTTCTGTGAGTAAACAGCCAGCACAGCTGAAGGGAGAACACAAAGAATTCAAGGGAGAAACACAACTGGAGCTGAGCAAATCAATACCTCCAGCACACAAGTTGTGCTCCTCATTAGTCCAGAGCTAATGTGTTAATGGTCCCTCTGATCCATGCTTCTCGAGAGTTTTAAAAATATGGGGGAAATTAAGAAACTGTAAAAATGCTCAGCTCTTGGAAGCAATAACTGAGGGAAAGCTGAGAAGCGTCCAGGTAACATTACCTGCTTCTAACTGGTAATGTAACTTAAAGAGGAGGGATCTGTGGCTCCTGTATTCCTCAATCTGTCCTATTTGCCAGGCTGGAATTGCCATCCTGGAGCAGTGATAAGCCAGAGGAAAGCCTGCATTTGGACATGGCTGTCAGGAAAGAGCTGTTTTAATTCAGATTTTCCCCAAAATTGTTGAGTCACCAGCATTGTTCTCCATAAATGGCTCCCAGTACAATGGGGGAAGTGAAAGTTATTTTCATGTACACCGCTTTTAAAATTTCAATTCCTTCTCTCATTGGACACAGTCCTCTGGAGCAAAATTAAAATTAGTGGTGGTAGCCATATAATAAGGGGAGGAATGTGTACCAAAACACTCCCACACTTCTGTGGTTTTACCACTTGCAGACATTTGCTTCCATCCCCTCCTCCTTGGTATGAAGGGAAGGAGGTCACCATGGCCTGCAGCAAAAGGCTAAGGCTGGAGCAAAATTAGCTGTTAGACCTGAGGCCAGAAGAGCAGCAGACAGAGCTGAGGTGTCCTTTCCTTACTCTGCCACATATTCCAACCAGAGTAGGAATTTAGCCATGTGGCAGAAGAGGGAAAAGCAGGATCTCAAAAACAAAGAGCTCACCAAAAACTGGGGAGAAACCTTATGAAGGATGCACACTTAAGCCAGAAATTGAGGGTACAGAGATTAGGTAATGAGCACAATCACCTAAGGGAAGAAAAACTGAGTAAGTTCAAGGTGCTGAAAGTGGCAGAGCCAGACTGGCTGTGGCTTCAAAAAGCTCCAACATTTCCATTGCACATCCTGTTGCTGCAGGACATTCAAGTGCTTCAAGACATGAATGTATTTGGTCACAGCACAGGGAATACAGGTTTTTAGTTTGAAAAACAGGAGAAAAAAATTCTGAGCAGCTACGTTTGTATGTCTGGTTTCTGTGCACACTGAGTTTTGGGAGGAAAAATCACGCTAAAAGATGCACAGGTCAGTGGAGAACTGGCAAGCATGAGAGCAGTTCACTGCCCAAGACTCACAGGCATCCAGCAAATGCAACAGCTTCTCAAAACAATTCCTAATGAGGCAGCAATAAATAAAACTGATGTGATGTTCCTCCCCTCATTGGAAATGTAGCGATATTATTTGGTACAACACCCTAAAGGGGATGTATTCCAGAGAAAACAGACTTTAAAGGACTGGTGTGAGGGGAAAGGGAATGGAAATGCCAAGGAAAAAGGTGAGGGCTCCAGCACAGCTGCCCCAGCCTAAAGAAACACCCTGGGCCGAGTGAAGCAGAGTAGCGGGTGCTTGTCCACCCAAATAAAAAAATCATACCTGAGTTGGTTCCTCTGGAGCTCCCAAGCTGTGCCTGCTTCTGGGTGTTTGAGGCTCTAGAAAAGCTCATTACCCACACACCAGCCCAGCTGGCTCTGTGTGCTCTGCAAAACCAGCAGGATCCTGCAGGAGAGCACCAGGAAAACAGGCACAACACCAATTGCTGCCTGCGTAAAGGCTGATTCTAATGCGAGCAGAACCCAGCCCCAACCACAAGGGACTCTGACTGCTCTGCTGAGAGCTCAGCAGAATATTTCTAAATAACACTGCACATGCCCACAAAGCAGGTGAAGGTTTCCTGCCAGGTCAGACACTCACCAGCACTGGTCTGTGCACTCGTGGCACCATAGACAACACAACTGAGCCTGCTCAGACCCAGAAATACCCTGGGAACTCTCCCATGAGCCCAGCAGAGATGGGATGAGATCTATGCCCACATCAGCAAATCCCACAGAGTTATGGTGAGACACTTGCACAGCTGGGCTGGGAGCACAGGTCACAGCACCAGCACAGGCTCTGCTCCACACAAAAGCACTTAAACTGCCCTGAACCACACAGAGCTGCAGCAGAACTGCTCCTGCCTCTTTTATCCAAGGAGGGACACAAGGACTGGGGTGGCTGGGGACAGGAGAATTGCTCAGATGTTCCATAAAATGCCTACACTGTCCAGGCTGTTTGGAGAGTGAGGGAAGGGAAGATATCAGCTCTTCTCAGCATTTCCCTAAGCAGCTCTTTGGAATCGTGGAATGGTTTGGGTTGGAACAGACCTTAAAGCCCATCCAGTGCCACTCCCTGCTATGGGCAAGGACACCTTCCACTGTCCCAGGCTTCTCCAAACCCCAAAGTCCAGCCTGACCTCGGGCACTTCCAGGGATCCAGGGCCAGCCACAGCTGCTCTGGGCATCCTGTGCCCTGTGAGGGTGGTGAGGAACCAGAAGAACTTCCTGCTATTATCTGATCTAGACCTACTCTCATTTTGAAACCATTCTCTCCTGCCCTATCTTGGCAGTTCCTGCTTAGGTCCCCCTCTGACAATGCTCCCCCAACCCTCAGAAGCCACACTTTCCTCACTATGTTAGGGGAAATTGTTTGGTTTAATCGTTGGGAAGAGCATATTTGCATACTCCCCACACAGCTCCAAAACACTGATGGGTTTCTTGTTTTAACAAGTCCTTGAATGCAGAGCATCCTCAAGCCCCAGATGAAACCTCAGCTCACACCTTTTGATGATGCTGGGAGCAAAGCTAGTCTCACAAGAGAGTGGTTGCTCACTCGGGGAAACCACAGGCAAAAAAAAAAAAAAAGGCAATGTAATCCCTCTCTCCAGAACAGGGGACACCAAAGAGAGCAGGAAACTACTTCAGCAAAAGGACAATGCTGGCACAATAATACGAGCCACATGGTCTTAAATAAGCAAAAATCGTAAGAGACAGGCAGAGTAATTTGAGTAATCAGCCTTTGGCTAAGAAGAGGGAATATTACCCATGACATGCTTTGTTTTGTGAGAGGGAATGTTCAGCCAGGCAGGCTCAATGGTTCCCTCAAGCACTGAATTCCCATGAGAACTTTAACAACAAAGCCACTTGTTTATTTGAGCACTTGAGGGAAACTATTTTCTAAATGACCACTCAAGAGAGGCAGAAAGCAAACAGAGCTCACCAAGGAGTAAGGCACAGGTGATCAGAGCAGAGCCATCAGAAATGCCTTGGGAGGAGCCCAGCTGCTCACAAGTGATCTCTTGGAAAGACTCTGACAAGGGTTCTGTTTTAAAGACTGTCTTCTTGGGCCAGTGTTCCACATTTTCTTTTTCATCATCTTGTTGCAAAAACAGCAGAAGGTTTTGGTTTTCTTTATTTTTTCCCCTCTCTTTTTAAGCCTAAGAAAAAAATCAGGCTTTTATACAAAAACAAAACAAAAAGCTAAAGCCTGCATTATTTGAAAGGGCAATGCAACTCTTTGAAAAAGCTGATGCAACAACACTGAAAAGCAGGGATGGCACAGAACATGGGGAACAAGACTTTGGACCACTACCTAAGAACATATTTGAAGAGAAAAGATCCAGTTTTTACCTCCTGCTCCCTAATTCCACCCATTTCCAAAGGAGCCAGGATGCACATCAAACCCAGCAGATTAAAATTTAATGATCAATCTTTTGCCATTAGACACGCCTGCCTACCTTGGAGTCAACACCCAGCCTTGCAGCTGAGAAGCACTGGGTTTGTTCCTAATGGTTCTCAAAAATAATTTTCCAGGTTCTGTGTTCTTCATTATAACTGATTTCAGAGTCCAAAATTCATTAGTTGTGCTTCACCACCTCCCGACACCAGTTTTACAATGCAGACAGTTCCTTGGAGCTCTGACACCTCTAAGAACACAAAGGTTTTTACTTTGGGAGGGAGGGAAGGGAGGGAGGGAGAGAAGGGAGGACTGATTGTGTACCTTGAGACCTACCAGCAAAGCTCGCTTTGTGTTCTTAATAAAATTTCAAGTCCATGGCCTGCCTGAAATTATATAAGGATGGGTCAGCTAAAATATGTAAATGGCACAATGCTAACCACAGGAGAACAAGCCACTGCCAACAACTCTAGAGCCTGAGATCTGGGAAACATATTGATATTCATTTTTGAGTAGCTCCATTTGGATGCATTTTTTAAAGTACAGACACTGCTAAATTTGACCTCTAAATCTGCCTTACAGACATGATATTGTTATGATGGAGCTGAAAACAAGACTGAGCCACACACATAGTTATTAAAAACATCCAGCAGGGCAAGGCTGATGCCATCAGACTGGGGAAAGAGAAACACCTGAAAGCAAAGCTTTATTTTACATGGCAATGCAGATCAGTCTTTCTGAGCCTGGTATTGGGCATGCTCAGGGCAACTGCACTCCTTCAAAGCCTGCTTCAGATTTCACATCCAAACTTCCATGTTCCTCCGCTGCATGCAACAAAACAGCTTCAGCACAGGAATGCCCCCATTTTCCATGAAAACCAATCCACCCTTGCATGCCCACAGAACACACACCCTTCTATCAGTTCTGAATTGAGCAGAACCAAAGCTAAAAGTGGCTCCATGGCTTTCAGGAGGCTCTGGGGAGCATTTAAGCACTCACAAGTGGATGTAGCTGTAAAACAGGTAAAATGGGAGGTACTGTTGGAGCTCCCATTGTTCCCTGGACACTGTGAGCAAAACACTGCCCCAGCACATCCCTGCCCCCTTTCCAAGGTCTCCACTCAGCTCAGCAAGGAAACTTCTGGCTGAGCATCATACACCCTCATCCTTCCCCAAGCCTAAACCCAGGTTTCCAGCTCCTTCTCAAATTCTTGAGCCCCACAGCCTCAACTAAATCCACACTACCAGCAAGCAGCACATTATTCCTAATGCTGCACAATTCCTTCCACTAAAAGCAACAAGGGTGTTGTGACTGCCCACAGCCATAAGTCACACATGTCACAGCACATGTCACAGTCAAGAGGGACACACCACTGTTCAGAGTGCTAAACCTTCCACATGCAGCAGCACACAGCCCCCTCACTCCTTTCTTAGAGAACTAAAATTTCCCTGAGCAGCACCACAGGACTAAACCTTCCCCAGGCAGCACCACATAGCCTTCTGATTTCTAACACAGTTTAGAGGAGTAAATTTTCCCTGGACCACACCTTCTGATTCCTTTTCTGCCCAACCAGCAAACTCCTTCCTGTCCCTCACCCAGCCCCCTGAGCCTCTGTGTCGCCGGCACACCAGCTCACCTCCTCTGGCCCTCTGACCCTTCCTCCTCTCAGCACAGCCAGCAGACTCCAACTGACTCTGGGGCAGCAACCCCCTCTCACCCTTATTGGATACAGCTGTGCTTTGTTAAGGGTAAAACTGCCTCTGCTCTTTTGTGATTAGTACAGCTGCCGTTCCAAGGGGTCCACAACCAGACAATCGTTGGATAATGCCACGGAAACTGCCACCACTTCATGAGTTAAAGCCTTTTCCCCACCCCTCCAGAAGGCTGAAATAGTTGTAGCCAGCCTGGAGAACACAACCAATTTATTACAGTGAGCGTCTCTTACTGACTCCCTTCTCAAATCCTTCTCACTGCTTCCAGCAGAATGTTAACTCCGAGGAAATGGAGCAGTGGGGAACAGGAAACAGTGTTCCTACATATGTGAATGTCATGTAAATGTCAAACCTCCTGTTAAAATTTGATCAGGAGACTGAGTGAAAGGGAAAGAATGTTTCTGTGAGTAAACCAGCACATTAACAAGAGTTTCAGCCTGTCTGCTCACAATGGGACCTCAGTGATGGATTTCCTTATTCTTAATTTCCCATGTAATATGAAGCTGCAATTGATTTTACTAAAAGATCACATATAGCAGTACAAGAACTGCAAACAAATGTTGGCTGATAAGATGGATCTACATCAGCCTTAAAATTAAAATCATTGTGTGCCTTTTCTACAACTGCATTTAATTTACAAAAATAATTTCTTTGGCATTGCAAATAAATGCCCCTCTACGTAGAAAGACCTGGAGCACATGCATACGTTCACCTGTATCAGGAGACAGAAGGAGGTTTCCCACTAAATCCCAAAAAGCAGAATTCCAGCATACGCTATAGGGACACAGATAACTGCAATGAACCAACGTTTTTTCTCTGAAAGGAACTGTTTTTTCCAAGGCTGCACAGTCCCCCTGGACACATTTCTTGGTGAACCTCAAGTGGGAGATGCTCCTGTCTCAGGGACTCTGTCCCTGCTGAGTGACCTCAGTTCTGTCGTTTCAGGACCCTGGACATCTCCCAGACCACTTCAACAGCAGGATGAAAATGTTACTGACACGGGGAAAGACACATTTACATACAGAGACAGGAGCAGGGTGTTAGATCAGATTGGATTTTAGGAAGGAATTGTTCCCTGCGAGGGTGGTGGGGCCCTGGCACAGGGTGCCCAGAGCAGTGGTGGCTGCCCCTGGATTTTAGGAAGTGTCCAAAGCCAGACTGGCCTTTGGGGCTTGGAGCAGCCTGGGATAGTAGAAGGTTTTAAGGATTTAAGGTCCCTTCCAACCCAAACCAGTCTGTGATTCCATTACCTGTAGCTGTTGGTTTTAACACCAAATTAAAGACTTGTTTCACTCTAAAACACTCAGAAGAATTCTACAGCAACATTCAGGTTACTCAATGCAAATCTAAGATTAGAAAAATCTTCCAGCTATGTGACACTTCAGCTTTATATGTCCCCACCAAACCACCATCTCCTCTCAGCACAGAGGGACTAACTCTGGCACAACCAATGTCAGCCTCATTTCATCTCAGAATTATTTTCAAGCCAGTCGAACAATTGCCCTGAACTAATCCCTTTCTATCCAAAAAGCCCCCACTTCTATCATATGTGCATGGTTCAAAAGACTGAGCTCATTTTTCAGCAGCCTTGGCATCACAGTTACCTGTTGTGCCACCCAAACAACCTGCTCACTTCTTCCACAGGAGTTATACCAGGATATCATTGGAAAGAACTTGGAATTTCATGCCCTCAATGACAACCTCTGTGGCTGGCAGCCCAAGTCATAAACTTGTCACTATCCTAAAAATTGTGGGAGGATAAGAGGACGTAACGTCCATATTTCTGATGGATGAATCCCCTTAGTTTGAGACTCCCTTAGTAGTCGGAAGATTTTTTTTTTTTTTTGTAACTTGCCTTCAAAGGTATTAGAATAGGAACATTGTCAAAGACTCTAAGGGAGAACATTGTTCCCCCCCCCAAGAAAAAGAGAATTTTTAAGGGATTTCAACAATCCTCTGTCCTTTCCCTTCAATGAAAAAATGCAGGGACTGTCCTCTGCCTCACTGCTGTTTGAAGTTCTAATCAGGAAGAAATAAAGCTGAAAGGGGAGCGGGTTGCAGAGCTGGTGGACAAAGCCTCCATCTATTATGAATTTCATGAGCAGCCTGATTCATCTATTCAGCAGCTTCAGTCCTCCCAGCTTCCTTCCCATCTCAAAAAAGACCACAATGGTGGTCAGCTTTGCTATCCTGCTTCAGCTGCCATAGTGCTGAACTTCCCTCATCTTCAGAAACCTCAGGATAAATCCAGAGCAGCTGCAAAAAGAAGCAGCACCATCCACCAGGAGCCTTTCCCCGCTCTCTTTTCTGCTTCCCAAGAGGGCTGCCAGGCACAAGGACACCACAGAGGCTGCCTGGGAATTCCTGTGGGCTGTGCACTCCTCTTCTACTCCACCTGTGTTTTCACAGGATCTCATCCCCTGGAGTTTTTCAAAACAAAGTCAATTTTTCAAGCTCCGTGGTTCACCAGTCATGAATCCTATTTTATTCAAGGCTGTATATCCTGAAAAACCAAAACCATCAGAAATTTACCAGGTGCATTTATCCAGATCTTGCCCAGCTATAAGGACTTATGCAAATTACCCTGTTTCACATTAAATGTTAAAAGAATTATTTGTTTCTAAACTTCAGGTTTTATTCCAGTGGAAGACATTGCTCTCAGAATGTAACAAAAAAAAAAGTGAAAAAGTAGTAAAGGAAGGCTGCTGAAGATTATCATCTGCTCTATGATTGATTTGGGCACCTAAAAAGTCCAGCAACTTCAGTAAAATGAGAGTCCTGGAAAGCTCGACTTTCAAAACTGCAGCAATTTCATTATTATGAATAAATTCATTCTAGTGGACATCTGAGTAACAGAGCTCAGATGGCTCTTGGGAGATTTAAAGATCCTATTTGTGAATGTTAAATAACTTGAAGCTCCATAAGCTAAATGGATTCAGAAACTAGTCAGTGCTTCTTTGAATTTAACTTGTGCTCACACATCTATCTCCCTCCCCTTTCTTTGACAGGAACTGAAAAAAATAAAAATTCAATGGCAATCTATACCTGCATCAAGTTGTTAATTTTTCCTTGTCAAACATATGGCACTGAAGTGTCACAACCTAATTCCATTACAGTGCGGGTTTCATTTCTAGTTTGCACTTATTCTAGATGCAACAAGTAAAATTAAAGACACCATATTCTAATTACTTCCACTGTGTTGCCTCACAAACAGTTTCCTTAGACTTGCAATCCCAAGGTTATTTTGCGTTGTTGAATGCACCACCAGAAACCAAAGGTTCCCAAGTTATATCAAGCTTGGATATTACCCAAGTGCAAAAACTAGAAGAAAAAACCCCAGAAGCGCTACATAATCCATAAATTCAATTTGCTTGGTGAAGCACAGTTGTATTCAGGGCAGAGTCATGGGAATAAGGATCTGCCATAGTGCTCAAAAAGGTAACCTTGCAGTGCAGCAACACTCAAGAAACAGTTTAATGAAAGCTCAATCAAAACCACATCAACAATGTTTGCCTCTTCTCCTACTCCCAAAAGGCCATAGTGCATTTCTCTTTTTAAGAAAAATAAAATAATAAAAAAGAGACTGTCCTTTTCTCGACAACCATGACACTAATCATCATCATAGAATCCTGGTTGGAAAAGACCTCCAAGATTAAAATCCAGCTGCAAATTCAGCCCTGCCAAACCCACTTCCAACCCATAATCCAAGTGCCACCTGCCCAGTGCTGTAAAAGCCATCCCTGAAGTTTGAACAGCTCCTGTGATGGGAGCTTGACTGAGGAAAACACCCCTGCAAAAAGACCAAGCTCACACCAGGATCTGCAAGGAGTGAGCACAAAGCTGCACGATATCATCCCAGCAATGTTTGGAGCTGCCAGCCCAAGGAATATCCTGATATCTCAGTAGAACTGCTGGCTTTGAATGATGCTGATTCTCAAAACACAGACATCAGAGAAATCTGTAGTTCTGCACTCACACAATGCCAGGAGATGGCACAGAGCTCACAGTATCCATGTGGAGCATTCCCATGGGATAGCTCCCAGCACACCCAGACCATCAGATCACAGGAGTGTTCTCCTTCTTGCCAAAATCAGCCACGGAAATGCCCAGTGGAAGACAACACTCACTGAGACAGGAGCAGTGCCCCTCCATATCTGGAGCAGCAAACTGAAAATGTTGCACTCAGCCATTCAAATTACTCTTCACACTGGGATTAGTACTCATGATTTTGTCAAAAGCATCACATGGAATGCAACTTAGCACATTGCAGTTGTGTATCTCACCCAAAAGAAAAAAAAAAATCACCTAAACCCTCCAATGGCTGGATACTGAACCAGAATTTGAATGGGAAACAAAGGAATATTTTTATCTGTTTAAAATATGCCAAAAGGAACCGAGTGAATGAAGCAAATACAGCAATCAGCACAGGAATGAACTGAATGCAACAAATTGGCTTTGCAAGAAGATTCCCCAGTTATAATAACAAGTCTGGAAAATGGGCATGTCATAGCACCAACCCTTATCACACAGTCCTCCCAGATCCTCAGGCACTGCTATTTACACCTTCCTTCTTACAACCTGGGTCGTAAACCATTAAATACAGAATTAATTGGGTTGGGTTTAAATAGAAATGTGTACTTCTGGAAAAACAAAGCTATTTTAGGCACAAATTTACCCAAATCTGACTGCCCAACCACCAAATTTGTAACAAGCACTGGTAAAAGTAGTGGCTGTATGTCTGTCTCCCACTAATTAAATCACTTCAACCAGAGCTGCATTTCTCAAGGATGATCTTGACTTCAGCAAGGACTACTCTTACTAAGATGACTCCGCAAAACACTTTACCAGGAGTATTTTTCTCCTTGCATCTTTCCCAAACTGCTTCCAGAAATCTTTCCATGAGCTTTAATCAGTCAGCTTTGCCTTTTTACCTCACTTTCTTCTCTCAATACCTCAGCAGGTTAGAAAATGAAGCGTATGAACTAAATTTAAAAAAATAAAGGAGCACTTCAGTGACAGAAAGCAGCTGCAGTCTTTGTGGCACTTCCCTTTGAACCTCCTTCTGTTGCTCTTTTTTCCCTGCCTTCAGACTACACTATTCCAGGGAATTTATTTGAACCAGAACTGTCTTTTTCTGTGTTGCAGAGCATTGTTTGATGACAGACAAAACAGGCTGGAGAAGGACAGCAGTCCATGGCCCTTCCTCAGGCAAGGATCCAGGACAGGCAAGCTTGGTTTGTTTGAAGTTACGGTGAAAACTGGGAAAAAGCTCAGGATTCCTCTGTTCACCTTCAGGCTAAAACTGCAATCTTGATGCCACCCATGCAAACTCCTGCTGGAGGGTTATTTCCCAATGGTTATTCCCAGTATGAGCCAGCACAGGTCAGGCAAGCGTTGCATCCACAGGGTGGGAGAGCCTGACTTGCACCTGGCTCATCCCTGTCACTGCAGCTAATTGAGGTCCATCACTCCTCTGTTTGGGCCTCTAATTGCTCTCCGAAGCCCCTGCAAAAGGTTCCCAGTAGAGAAAAAAGTCCCTCCGATTAGCCCAAACAAACAACCATTAACACCTTCCCCTGCCTTTCCCACACAGGCACTGAGCAGAGGGGCTCCTTTGCTCATCCCAGTTCAGCAGTGCTGGGGTTTGCTGCACCCTGGAACCCCTAAGGTAGCTCCTTCACATTTTGTGGCTGCCCCTGGATCCCTGGAAGTGTCCAAGGCCAGGTTGGACAGGGCTTTGGAGCAGCCTGGGATAGTGGAAGATATCCCTGCCCACAGCACGGGGTGGGACTGGATGGGCTTTAAGGTCTCTTCCAACCCAGACCATTTTGGTGTTCTGGGATTTAGCAAGACCTGAGGGCAATCACAATGACGAGGTCAAATTTCTACCAGCAGGGAAGGCCACAGGGATGCAAGGCAGCTGCAGCCCCACTCCAACTGAAGATCACCCTTCTCCCTACCGGCTTTCCCTTGGTCCCCAAGGAGGACACTTTCTCCCTCTTACACAAAGCTGTGTGTTTTGGGTGTATAGAAGGGCCATAAGGAGGTCAGATCAGTGGACTTATATGTACAAAACAGATGCTCTTTTAAGTGACTTTAGCTCTTCCTTCAGAGGTTTGTCACCAGCCATCAGAATTGCTTGTTCTACCTTGTTTGGAGCCACAGTCTGATAAAAGTCCAGCCAGATATGCATGTCATCCTAACCCAAGCCACTGCAAGGGCTCACACTCACTGCCTGAACTGCCAAAAACAAACCACTTCCCACTACTTCTGAGTTAGTGCTGATTGTCAAGTCTCATGTAACAGATCACCTAAGCATGCAAAACTGCAGGAGCATCTCTTTCCCTAGAAGCCTGCTCTGCTGTGCTTGTACAAGCTTTTTAGGCACTCAATGTCTCTTCCCCCAAAAGACTTCACGTCAACAAATGCATCACATAGAATCCTCTGTTAGCAGCAAAATTAATATATACCTGGCAAGGCACTTTTTTTCCCTTCATCAATCAGTTGATTACTTATTTTTAATTAAAACAGCAACCTCTGATTGCAGGATTTTGAGCAATAATCCTTGCCACTTTAACTACTGTTTTCTGTGGTTCAGACACTGAATTCATTACTAGGACAGAACAAGAAAACTTGGGTTTAATTCTCAAGAAACATTTTAGCTTGATCCAGATTTCGAGCTTCCACTATTCAGTTTCCCTCTGCATGTTTCCAGTATCAAGAAGTAAATACTAATTGGCTAACAGCTCAGTTTTATCTGTGCACTCTGAGTTTAACAGAAAAACAGCTGGTTCACACACAAAACCCCCAATGCTTCATTTTGTCAGAAGTCTGTTAAGTTTACTTCAAGCTTGGATGAAGGAGATCCAAAAACAACCTTCATGGGTAAAAAGGTTCTCTTTGCCAAACCAGTGGGTTTATATCAAACTTACGGTTAAAGCTTAACAAAGACCAAATTTTACTTTCCTAGTTCTAGATTTTGCTGCTTGGCTGGACAGAGGCCCATACGCACACACAAATATAATAAGGCCAAAAAACAAACCATTACTGTTTATGTTATTTTCCTGTTGAAGAGCATTTTGACTAACATCTAACTGCAACCAGAAGCTTACCAAAGCCATGAAAGGAAAAGTGCAAAGCTACTGGTTTCATTTCCTTCACTTGCTTGCTAACCACTAGCCAAGTTTTAACAACTTACATCCCTCATTTGAAGCTTAACAATGCACTTAAACAAATCCCAGGGTTCGGTGTAAATCTCCATGGATTTCAGGCTGCTAAGGCGTGGAAAGAAGGACAGGAGCAGCAAACGAGGGAGACAATTTTTAAGGCTGTGTCCCACCAAGTAAAAATGTGGTTCCTGAAGTACCCAGTAGCAATACATAAGGAACTTACGGAAGATTATTTTGTAAATTGAGGGAAAGGAACTCGAGCCAAGTTCTAACTCCTGTCTGATATACGTGCTCTTCTGTCAGCCCTGGCACAGCTCTAATTCCTGAATTGGTCCTGTAGCAGCTCCTGAAGCACAAAGCTTCATTCTGCAGCAGGTGCCACTCAGCACCACAGCAGAGCTGTCCCAAACAGCCACCAACCCCAAGCTATTCCACACATGACGGATACACAGCAGCAGCTCAACACTTTGTGCTTCAGGCTTCCATTTCTGAACAGAAAATCAGAGCCCAGGACTGAGCAGCTCATTTGCACAGCTGAGATAATGCTTCGTTGGCGGATGAATGAGTGATAACCACGGTCTCATAAAGCTGACTAAACCTCTCCATCTGCAAAAGGCACACTGAACTAGCACTCACTTTTGAAGGTGCTTAGCAGGTTGCTCTACCAACCATTCCCATTTTGCCAGAGGAATTAGATACTCTTACATTTTTCCAAATACATGCACTTGTTGTCATTGGGGAGCTATGGAAAAAGCAGGATGTGAAAAGCTGCACAGGAAACTGAATAAAAACACGAGCAAGCCTGATTCAAGTGTCCACAGTCATTCCCTTGAAAACTAAGCACGTGTCACCTACAGTCACTGTGCCTTCCAGAGGGTGACAATAAGGGGGCCTGCCACATCCACAGCAGCTGAAGCAAGAGGGGAGAGCCAGTAGGGCCCGATTTGGGAGTAACCTGCCTGAAATTTCACAAAGCTTTGACACACCAGGAGTTGAAGGCAGGGTGAGCTCCCCTGCTGGTGCTGTAGATGCCGGATTAGGCGTGTGACAAGGCTGTCACCCACCCCTACGGCAGTGCCAGCACGCTCCCGTTGTCCCTTCAGGCTGGGAAAAGCACTCTCACACCAGTTCGTGATGCATGCAGACCAGGCTCTGCTGGGAGCCACGAGGAGATCGCATCTCTCGGGGAGAACTAAATTTGGAAAAGTTACACGGCAGGAACAATTTGCATTCTTCCCCAGCTTGTTACGTGGGATCTCGAGAACATTTGCTTTACCACTCCAGCTATACAATCTGATTTTATTTTTAAATGTCGCTTTTTTCCCCAGTTTCCACTCATCAGAGAGCAGAACTGCTCTCAGCCAAAGTGAGAAACGTATTTGCTTAACACGCAGACAGCCCAAAGAGCAGTCTGATAAATTTATATGTCACGAACCTCCTCCCGTCGGGGGGTGGGTAGGAACAGACACGGAAATGTTTCCACCTTAACTTTTGATGACGGGAGTAGGAGCAACCCGCCTCGCCAACACAGAGGCTTCCCCCCCCACACCTCGGCGGGGCCCAAATAAGCCAACGGGAATTGATCTGCAACCAAAAACCCCTTCCATTACCACATCCCTCCCTCTGAACTAACATCCAATCGTCATTAATGGCCACTGCCGAAACACGCAGAGGGGCTGGGAAGCCGGCGTGTGCCCCCAGATGACACCACCCACACCTCTGTTCTGCTCTTCCCAAGGTAATCTCAGCGTTCAGGCTCCAGCCTCCAGGACTGACCTCACCGTGCATCCCTCAAGTTAGCACATCTCAAACACAGGGCTCGCATCTGTCACGGGGAGAGATAAAATCGCTGGGGTGTGTAAAAGACAGGCAGCAGAGTCACATCGCCTACTAGGCGCCGGGCACCGGGGTTACGCTGCTGATTCCTGCCACGATCTCGCTCCCAAAGAGCTTTCCAAGCCCGAGAAGCTGTCTCTCCGCAGCTTTGCGGCTGCAAGGCAAGGAGCTTCCCGAATCCCCTCCGCAGGACTCTCCGATTCCTGAAGAGCTGAGGCACTCGGGAAAAGGCAGCAGGGAAGACACCCAGCACCGCTCCGCTCCCCCCAAGGGAGCTCGGAAATGCGATGGATCAGCAACCTCTCCCGCGCCAAATATTACAGGAGCGGAATACTAACGTGTTCCTTTATTTTACCCATTACCATATGCAGATATTAAAGTCTGAGCGCTGCATTTCTGCCACTACCGGCCCTCGCAAATTAACTCCGCATCTCAAAGCGACACCACTGTAGTTGAGGTCATCGTCTCTCCTCTGCTCGGCGACATGGACCGATGGGGAAGGAGAGGAAGAGATGGGTGTCCGTCCTCGCTGGAGAAGGTTCTCCCGGCTCCGGCCGCCTAGCCCTACCCTCGTCCTAGCAGGGTGGGAACCCCCAGGCTGAGGCAGGGCAGGTGCAGCATCCCCCGACCCTGCGCATCCCTCCGCCGCTCCCGACTTACCCCCTTCCGCCGGAAAACTTTCGGACGCGACGGGAAGCGGGACGGGCCGTGCCGTGCCGGGGGCCGCCGCTCTGTGGCAGCAAGGCCCGCGGGGTCCGAGCGGGGGCAGCGGCGGCGCCGCTCTGCCCGCGGCTTCGCAGGGGCGGGGGGAGCGCGGAGCGGGGCCGCCGCTGCCCGCCCGGCTCCCGGCGCGGGGAAAGCGCTGCTGCGCTGCGGCGCCGCTGCTCGTGCCCGCCTCCACGCATCGGCGAAAGAGAGGGAAAAAAAAATAAATAAAAGAGAGAGAGAGAGAGAAGGGAGGGAGGGGGAGGGGGGAAAGAAGACAGCAAGCGTTCGCGCGGGCTCCGGGCATCCCTGCCTCGACAGCCGCCCCTCCGGGATAGCGCAGCCAACTCCGCGGCAGCCCCACCACCCGCCTGGTCCCCCGGCCACGGGCACAGCCAGGGCAGGAGGCACGGCAGAGCGGGCCGGGGGCTCCGGGCCTGCCCTGCCCTCCCCTCCGTCCCTCCCGTCGCGGCTGCGCTGCGCTCCCACCCCCCGCCCCGCGGCGCCGGGGAAGGAGCCCCGGGCAAAGCCACTGTCGGCACTCACTGAGCCCAACTCCGGAGCTGCTCTCGCTGGCGATGCCTGATCCCCAAATGCCACCTGAAGGCCTGTTTCCTCGGAGGCTCAGCGCCTCGGCTGCCACCCGCCTGAATACGGCGTGCGAAGTTTCAGCTGGCGAATCAACACCGCGGGGACCTGTTGGCTGCCCAGTGAGCTCGGCGGGTCAGCCCCGGCGCCGGCCCCCGCTGCTCCCCGAGAACATCCCGGCCTCGGCCAATCGCACCCACTGCTGGAGCGCCCCGAGGGGACAAACCTCCGGTGTTACCCTACAGCAGCACAAACCTTCCTTTCCTGATAAACTCAGCGTTAATTCAGCTATTTATGGCCGGTACAAGGGAAGGACCCCTCACAAGCGAGCGGCAGCTGAAGCGCTGCTGGTTTCAAACGCAAGTGCTCACCTCTTCGCCCCACCCCCTATGCTCGTCGCCAGCCTGAGACAGGACAGGCTCTGTCTGTCCTGGAAGAGAGTTTTTCCTTAGCTAAGTGAATACAAAACTCGAATTTGCCCGTTTAATTACACCAAACTCCCTCTCCTCTTGCCTCCAAACCCCTTTATTGGGTTCACCTGTGCTCCTCCCTGACGCTTCTGCGGGCAACTCCATCAGCAAAAACACCAGCTGTAAAACCTTCTAAAAAGGAAAATAATCACTTCTGACCTATCACGTGAAGATGACCACGTAAATATCGAGTGTCTCAATATCCTCTCAGATCCAAACGTCAACGTAGACTTGGGAACCACAAATTTTCTGCACGGAAGCCGAGTAAATTCTCTTCTTCCCCAGGTATTTTCAGAGGACCCTGCTAATTCCTTTGGAATCCTAACAACCAATCCCAGCCTTCAGAAGGGCTCGTACTGGATTTCCAGAGTCCCGAGGAGCTCTGACACTCCGGATATTAGGGAGCACAGAGTTTGATCCGAGGGAAGCGGGATGCTGTCAAGCAGCCTACATTCGAGTGCACCTCCTTCGGACGGCGGCACGCAGCAACATCCACCGCTCAGAGACCCGCACGGCGTTCGTGGCCCCAAGCTGCGGCCAGGAACCACTGGGGCGAGTGGCTCCGCTCCCGCCCCCCCGCGGCTCCCATAGCTCGGACGGCCTCGCTGTTACGGTGCGGGTCCCCCGTCCTGTCCCATCTCACCTCACCACGCTGTGCCCCACGTCCTCACCTCTGCCTCGGGCCCCTGTGCCTCCGCCGTCCCCCGCTCAGCAGCGGCGCGGATCCGCGCTCGCCAAACGCGGGCGGAGTGTGCCCCCGCCGCGGCTCGGAGGGACGGCGAACTGCAGCCGCAGGCACCGCTCGCTCGCTCGCTCGCCCTCCTTCCTTCCTTCCCTCCCTCCTGCGTCGGCACCCCCGGCCCCCTCTTCCTCACCTCCGCGCTCCCCCCGAGGTTTGGCTTGCCAGGGAGGAGAAGAACCTTCAAACTCCGCTGAAACAGAGAGGAACGGCAGCGCCCGGGCTCCGTACAGGCTCCGAGAGGGGATGCTGGTGCGAGGTGGGAGTAAACAGGGGTGATTTCCGTGGAGTAAAAATGAATATTAATTACGGCGGCTGAAGAGGAAATATCCTGTGTCCTGGTGCTGGCACAGAATCAGCTCATTAGGAGAAGTGGTGTTTAGGCTTCCAGCAGTTGTCCTTGCACATTTGTCTTTACAAACAAGAGATACATGTCAAGATCCTCCTGCACTCCAATAGAGGCCCACCAGCTTCCTTGTTAATTTGCTTTAAATATATACATTTCCTGGATATGTGAGCTTTTCAAGCTTAATAGGAGATTTTTGGTGAACTATCTCAATAAAAATCCCAAACAGGCAGGATCAGCAGCCTGTGGATTCGGGGACTGAACCATTATTCACATTTTACTTCAATATTTATGAACAACACTGCACGTACACCAAACTTCCCCTACCTCTGCCCTCAAAGCTTAATACATTTTTATACTATAAGCTTAAGCCCAGATCAGTGCAGTAGCCAGACTCCTCCACTCAGAATAGGATGCAAAGAACAATTCTTTGACAATAAAACACCAAGAAGACTGAGGTTGGCTGGAGATCCCAAATCCCAACCCCATTGCTGCTGCTGCTGTTCTCACCACAGCTGCTCACACAAAGACACCAGTAGGGCTCAGAAAATAAGTTTTGCCCAACTGGCTGCCCTGACACCAAAAGAGAAGTTCCCCAAGTTCCTCTTAGCCTTGCAGCAACTTCACTTGACCCATTTCAACTCACTAGATCAGCAGAAAACAGCATTTCCTTCATCCTCAGCAAGCCAGGGGCAGAATCACTGACGAGTCAGATAAGCAGCAAAGCCATGGCTGAGCAGGTCTGGGGTGAGCAGACCTTGCAGGTGGTGCAGGACCATCTCCTTCAGCTGCCAGTTGTTCTTAAATTTGCTCAGCCACCTTGTGACCCCTTCTTCTCAATTCACCTTGTATAAATCCAGATTAAATCCCCCAGATGAACCAGAGGCTGAAATGTCTTCCCTCATCTCCTCTGAAGGCAAAAGTCAGTTTGATTCAGATAGAGCCTTCTTGTGTACCTCTCCCACACAAAAATGATGGGAGCAGAGATTTTAACCCCTGTGGTACTCAGGTGCTTTACAGGTAGTACAAATATTGGAATAGCCACATGCACTTTGCAAATCAGCTCACAGCTCATGCCTCAGCACCATTTGTAAGAACACAGGTGAATGAAAACATCTCTTCTCTTACTTCCTTCATGTTTCTTAAACACCCAAATTCCTCAAATTAACTCCTAGAGGAAGGAAAGGAAGCAGAAGGAGGTTAAGCATGAAGGCAAACGCCGGCTAGGTATTTCTCCCCACCACCATTAGATGAGTCACAAAGATTCTAGCAGAAAATTTTGTTTGCATTTACAGGAGACCGACAGATTAGAGAGCTCAGGAGCTTCTGTGCTAATGCAGAATGCAATAGTGTTTGTCACAGTGCACAACTGTATTTGAAAAGTAATGCTTTAATTAGAGAAAAAATTATTTTCTACTTCAAATTTCTGTGGATTATTTTAATAAGAGATTAGGAATTACAAGTGAAAGTGTCAAGACTCCATTAATCAAATATTTGCATGTAATTTAAATGACTCTGCCATTTGCTTAATCTTAAAATTCAGAGTGAAAGAGCAGAATTGCCACTGTTTGTTTAGGTATGGCTACAGTCACTAAGCTCATGCCTTAAGCCTCTACTTAATCTGTTTTACTACTCAAAATAATTGCAAGCAGGGCAATAACTTTTATTACATCCCTGCCTTCTCTTCTCTTTCAAAGAACAGTTAATCACATGAAGAATGTGCAGAGGTAAAATTTGCAAAGTTCTGATTTTTCTTTTTCAAGGCCCAGCTGTACTGAGAATTTGTTCAAGGATCAATGTGCATTTTATATGAATACAATTAAAGTTGTGAATATCATTCCCCAAAGCCCCAAATTAAGTTCTCCTAATCCATCATCTCCTGTGATTATTGGAATGGATGGAAATTTTATTGATTTCAGTGGAAGCAGGTGCAGCTCCTTCTGTACCTACATGAATGTGACATGTACACTGTGTGCCATACAGATCTGTACCTCAATACCACCCACAACCTCCTGCACATGGAAAAAATATTAATTCCACATGTCATTGTGGGCAATTATAGCCAGGAGCATCTCACATTAATTAATTTACATTTACTGGAAGTTGTGTTCACAACAGAGACACAAACAACCCAAACAAGCCATGCTGTAAATCATTCACAGATGGAAGGCTGGCACCCAGAACTTGCTGTTGTCCCCATGTCCAGATATCCATCCCACTCCTCGTTAATTTGGGGAATGCTGAGTGGCCACACTGTCCATTGATTTCATTTGTTGCTCTGAGTGCTCAGCACTTCTTCACATTAAGCCTGAGGGTGCAGGAGATGAGACAGTGAGTGGCCACTGAAGCTGTTTTGGCTGAGGCAGCTTGCTCAGCAACACACACAGAGCCTGCAGCAAAAACAGGGATGGAGGAGAATTCAACTCACTCACCTGCCCTCAGCAGAGGCGAGTCTTCCACTTTCAGCAATCCCTTGTGTTGCTCTCACAGCCTTCTGGTTTCTAACACAGTCTAGAGGAGTAAACTTTCCCAAGACAGCACCAGGCAGCCTTCTGATTTCTTCTCCCTTCTGCCCACCCAGCTAACAGCTGTCTGTCCCTCACCCAGCCCCCTGACCCTGTGTGTCCCCTGCACACCAGCTCACTGTCTCTGACCCTTCCTCCTCTCAGCATGGCCAGCAGACTCCAACTGACTCTGGGGCAGCAACCCCCTCTTTGATACCTCTCACCCTTATTGGACACCGCTGTGTCTTGTTAAGGGTAAAACTGCCTCTACTCTTTTGTAATTAGTACAGCTGCCCACACCAACCCAAGTCCATTTCCACATATTTTTTGAACACTCCAGGTATTGTGACTCCACCACTTCCCGGAGCAGCCTTTCCAGTGCCTGACCATGCTTTTGATGAAGGAATATTTGCTCATGTCCAAGCTGAGCCTCCCCTGGCACAGCTTGAGGCCATTTCCCCTTGTCCTGTCCCTGTTTCCTGGCAGCAGATCCCAACCCCCCCAGCTGTCCCCTCCTGTCAGGGAGTTGTGCAGAGCCAGAAAGGCCCCCCTGAGCCTCCTTTTCTCCAGGCTCAGCTCCTTTCCCAGCTGTCTCAGCCTATCCTGGGGCTCCAGCCCCTTGCCCAGCTCTGTTCCCTGTCCTGCACAAGTTCCAGCCCCTCTGTCTGGGAGGGTCCTGAACTGATACATGATTTGAAGTCTTTCCCCAGTGCCCAGAGATGCTGAATTAAAAGGTGACACCATGGCTGGGTTTTCATAATGAATCAGGGATTAGAAGATTTAAAAGTTAGAAATGAAGTTAGTAAGATAAAAGTAGTATATTTTGATTGAGGGATTTAACAAGAGGACTAGAAGAGGCTAAAGGTTTAATTATTAGCAGATGAATAGAATTGGAGTAGCTAGATCATGCATTTGATCCAGTTATGTTTTTTAGAAGCAATAGGGAGTATACGTAGTATTGTGAAGAACCAAGAACNTAACTTTTGAGTTCCTGACACTGCAACTGAAGCAACTCATAATATAAGAAAACCACAATGAAGAGGAGAGGGTGGCTGTGTTCCAGTCTTTTCTTCAGGTGAGACCAAGGGGAAAGAGGAATCCCAACAGTTCCCAGCCACATTCTACCAGCTGTGTTCAGACCACACAAAAAACTGCATCTCCTGCCAAAAAGAGATCTTTATCTTGACCAGGAAGTGGAGTACTGAGGTTATTTTTTTGTTCTTTCACTAGAATTGGTGAGACAATATTGCAATTCAAGTCCAGTGTAGCCCAAATCCTTTCTCAGTGTCCCCTGTGGAGCGCAAGTCCCTGCCACTGCCACCTGCCACGGTCCACAGTAGCACAGTGTGCCAGGCTACACCACTTATGTTTTGACAAACTGCCAGTGTTTTGCTAAGAAATGAAGTGAGGTTTGGGCTGAAAGGGTAACTAACCTCTCAGTCAAAACTGAACAGAATTTCATAGAGTAAGAAGTGCTTTTCTCTTGTTCTGGAGGTGTTTTTCCCTGGCAAGTTCCAAAGACTCGTGGAAAACAACATAGATTCTTCAGCCTCTAGAAAACATGGTATGAATCTCTTACCTGGGTAAATCCTAAGAATCTGAAATAAACACGCTCTGCTTAGAAAGCATCATGGCTTGAACCAGAAAATGAGACTGGATAATGGAAAACAAAGCCTTTTGTACCAGGAAGAATATATTTATGACTCTGAACAAGCACAGCACACAGTTCAACTTTTCCAAATTGGGATAGTGCACAGATGAAGGGTTTGAAAAGCTCATCTCATGTGGGATGCACTTCACTCAGAGCTCCTGATCCCTCTGCCAGAAAAAGGGCTGATTACCACCTCTGACCATTAGTTCTCTGCAGAGTTGTCAGAATCAGGTGGATGTTTGGAGAGTTGACACTAATAAGGGTTCTGAAATCCTGAAGAGCTGAACATCTCTGACTGGTACTACAACTAATAACAGCAATGGATAATTAGTAGCTCCCAGAACACACTTGGCAGCTTTTGCTACAACTTAGTTGTGAACACATCCATCAAGAGTGATTACACCTCACCAGCAACTAAATTACAAAGCTAAAACACAAATGAAGGGTGAGCACAATGACAATAACAATTCAAATGCCTCTTCATTCTCCAAAGTCAATAAAAGTTTTGTCCTTGCATCATTTCACTCAGTTGGGAACTCTTCTGCATCTGTGGTATATAAACACCTTTGAATAGCTTTTTTAATTATCTGCTTGCAAATAAAACAAAGAACTTGGGAAAATATTAACCCTTGTTTACTTAATATTTTGAAATTTCTATTCAGTGTCTTAGAACAATGTCTAGAAACTCCCGTGTTCGACTAGTGAGAGAAGAATTACCGTGCACATGGCAGGAGATTGAAATTAATGATTTTTAAGGTCCCTTTTAAACAAGACCATTCTGTGTTTCTATGATTTCATATTTCCTTTGATTTCTCTGTTAGCAAACCTAAAGGGAGGTAGGTTGAGGCTGGGAAAGGAACCCACATTCATGTCTCCCCCACCTTTAAATGCAGCACAAGTTCTCTGAGTTGAGAGACATGAACAACAACGAATGCAAATTTAAAATGTGTATTTTCACTCACCCAATGAGAATTTACTTCAGTGTGTCCAAAATATCATTGCTTCTCATCATCAGAAGAGTCCTATACAAACTGGAAAGAGATAGCTCATTATAATCATAGAATCATAGAAAGGTTTGGGCTGAAAGGGTTCCAACACCCCTGCCATGGGCAGGGACACCATTCCACTGGCAGTCCCTTCCACTGTCCCAGGCTGCTCCAAGCCCCAAAGTCCAACCTGGCCTGGGACACTTCCAGGGATCCAGGGGCAGCCACAGCTGCTCGGGGCACCCTGTGTCAGGGCCTGCCCACCCTCCCAGGGAACAATTCCTTCCCAATATCCCGTCCATCGCTGCCCTCTGGCAGTGGGGATCCATTCCCCTTCTCCTGACACTCCAGTCCTTGTGAAGAGTCTCTCTCCATCTTTCTTGTAGCTTCTTGAGGAACTGGAAGGCAATAATTAGCTTTGTTAAGAAAGTGCCAGCAGGTGCATCCTCACTGCTGAAAAGCTCCAGGGAAAACCACAGGCAGTCTCAGCTCATCAGACAGTGCTGTTGTGGCATGAGTGGGAAGGGGTTTGAGGAGGCAGGCTACCCTCTCATCCTAAAACTAAAATATATGAATGGTTCAAAAGTATATTCTCCAAGTGGACAAGGCTGCCCTTATGTGCTGGTGAAGTGTCCTAGGTTACAATGTAAAAATGTGCCAGAGGGTCTGTATTCTATCTCCATCTTCATTATCTGTTGAAACCAGGAGGGACAGTGTTTTTCTTTGCCTCCTCCCCTGCACTATCTCCTCCTAATGGGCCATCAGTGCCTTGCCCAATGAGTCATAGATAACTCCCTCCAGGACCCATTTGTGTTCAATGGGCAATTAAGGACTCACCACATGACTCATAGAATGACATCATCCCATTGTGAGATGCTGTGCCCAGGGGGAGGGGCCAAGCATTCCCACCTGGATATAATGTGGGGATTGGGACAGAATGAGCAGACCCTATTCATTGGTTTCCAAGGGACAAGAGCTAACAGATCTGTCTACAGGATTGCCACTTCAGCAAGATCACTTCATCTGGACTGCTACCACCACCCTAACTAGCAGGGTATCAGGTTGTATTCTAACTCTGTCAGTGTTTTTGTTACTTTTGTATTACTTGCATGTATTTTACTTTTTCCTATTAAATTGTATTTCTGACTTGGAGTCTTACTGGTTTTGCTTTCAAACCAGCACATGAAGGAAATTAGAAAAAGATTCCCTAAAAATAAGCCATTATTATGGTACTGTAGCATCAAATTATGGCCAGGGTTTCCCAAAAAATATGGTAAAATCATAGAATCCCAGAATGGTTTGGGTTGGAAAGGACCTTAAAGCCCATCCAATGCCACCCCTGCCATGGGCAGGGACACCTCCCATTGTCCCAGGCTACTCCAAGCCCTGTCCAACCTTGGGCACTTCCAGGGATCCAGGGGAGGCCACAGCTTCTCTGGGCACCCTGTTCTCAATATCTTGTTATTTTGATGTGTCAATATGAAGCTACAAAGGAAATCACATCTTTTTAATCTTTGCACATGTTTGCAATCTTTGTATGTTTGTGTTGAGGTGGGACAAAAATAGAGTGACCTACTCTTGTCCAGTTCCATATGAAGCCATCTGTGTTTAGTCCCAAGTTAAGGAAGAGTTCATAAACTCCTACAACAGTGTCAGGATGGCAGCAATCTGCATTGCCTTATTCCCTAGGGACACTTCAGCATAAGGTGCAGTGCCTAATGCTGGGGAAACCTGAAACAATATCAGATCCTCTGTGTGCCAAAAGGATTGAAGTTGAGGAATCTCTGAGCTGGGAGAAGAAATCTCAGAGTCCCCTGGGTCAGTGTTGGGGATCTGGCACCATCCAGCACAGAGCTCTCACCCCCAACATGGCAGAGAACACAACTAGGAATAAAGCCAAGCTTTAACTCTGCTGGAATTTCTGGTCTAACAAAGGGATGGAAGTCAGGGAAGTGACTTTCCCAGATGTGAAACACAGAGCTATAAAAGGTCTAACAGATACAGGACAAGTCTTTGAGATGGTCAAATGGGCATCCCATTAAAGTGGAAATGGTTTCCCAAAATATCCCACTAAAGACCTCATCAAACCACTTTGCCAGTAGCTGTAAATGTCACAAAACTTCTACGTAGCTGCTGTGAACAGGAAGGGGACACTGCCTTAGCCACTGGCAGAAGCAACAGAGAACCAGAATACAATTATTGGAAATGGATTCCTGCCAGCCCGGTACAGTTAATAACCTTTACTCTAAGCAAAGTGTAACATTTAATGATCCAAATGATGAGTGTTGCTCCTCTGGGGACTTCTTCCCATAGCCTGAGGGAGAAGAGCAGCTGTTGGTACTTATCACATCCGTCCTGAATACGCCAGCTACCCCTGTCCACTCCAGTAACTCTTTAACTCTACTCCCTGAGTGTCTTCCATAATTACATCTCAGTTATTAAATTCTGACCACCCTTGACAGAAACAGTGGAAACACAGCCCATGGCGTTTTGCCATTAGAGACTGATGGTCAGTTTGGTGCTAATCTCTGTTTGCATCAGTACTGAACAAGCAATAGTCTCCCTGAAGTTATGCTTGATTTATGTGGGCACCACAGAGATAAGAGCCCAAACCAAAAATCCAAACAAGCCATTTATTTTTCTTAATTGGGACAAACATGGGTGAGATTTTAGCTGGATACAATAATTTAAACAATGAATTAATTTTTGAAACTAGTTTTCACTGCCTGAAGAATATTTTATCGCCACCATTGACAACTGACTATGTCCCTGAAGGACCTTCATTCAAGAATCTTCTTAAACTAACTCATTGTCATTGTCCCTAAGGCCTACAGGGCTGGCAGGTGTATTTGTGTCACCTGGGGATTTGCAGCAGGAGAAGATGGATTTTCAATGCTGAGATTGATCTTTGAAGACTTACATGAGGTATTGATGTGTTACAAAGATGGACCGACCAAAAGAATTGAGCAAATCCTGACTAACTCAAGTGTTAGTGTCTTGCTAATGCAGTGAGGTGTTTGGACAAGCTCAATTTGAATAATCAGCTCATCTTGTCTCAAGTAGGTTTGGACTGACAGATATTCTTAGGGAACAGCTGTTCCCATGCATTTCTTTTACTGACAAATTAGCTGGAAAATCTGCCTCTCTTTAGCACAGAGAGAAAAATATTTATACAGCCTATGGGGCCTTCTGTGCTTTACAGGGCTTAGGAGCCTAAAAATGCAGCGCAAGTTGTCCCCTCTTTATCTATATGTATGCATCATCTACATCTAGACATGTAAGTGGTGGTTGGGCTGGGGAGCTCTTTTTTTACATGTTTGCAATGAAATCAGACTGAATACCTCCAATTTTAGCCTTAGTAAAATTACATTACATGACATGACTGATTAAACTCAGCAAAGTGGTGCAATTATTGCCGTAATTTCTGGTCACTCCCCATTAAAGAAAGAGCAGGTGATGATAGAGCAGTGAAACTTACCACAGATACAATGAAGGAAGAATGGCAGGCTGGAAAAGTTTAGCTAAAAGAAGAGGCAAACACAGGGAAAACAAAGATACGAAAGGTAATGAATGATGTGAAAACAGAGTGAGTCATTACAAGACACCATTCTTGTAGCAAGGGATTGCTTGAAGCAATTGATGTGAAAGTGGTATTAGAAAACAACATTTTTTACAACAAAATTAGCCAAAAGATCTCACAGCTGAAAGACATAAGACAGGGTGCTGGGCAAGTGTTAGTTTGATGTAATTTTCAAATTCCCAAATTTTTGAAAATTTGAGACCCAAAATGAGAAGTACGTGAACTGTGATATAAAAACAGGCACATTCACTGGGAAACTTCCCCCCTTCTCATATTGTTACATTTCATGAGTAAAGCATGCTACTCAATTTGTTTTTGAAATTAAGAACACTTACACTGTGCCAATGAAATATCCCCCACTGCAATGCATAATGATGAGCATTTGAGCACCAGCTCAAAATTAAGTAGGGTGTGTGGTGAAGCCTAGAAGTCATGTAATTGGGAAGATCCACTCAAAATCAGAAAAATAAACCAAAAAGTCAATTTAAAAAACCCAAAACACAATAGGGATTCAAAATTTAGAGAAACATGTTATGATCAAAAGTGCTTTACTGCACTGGTAAGCTGTTTGTTAATTGACTATTTTGTTAAGGTTCATTAAAGGCTGGTGTTGTAACCAATAAATCTGGTTGGACAGTTAAAATTCTGTTTTGCTTCTCAAGAGTTGGAAATTTCAGCCACAATTATTTTCAGCTTGTGATGCCTGGAATTGTGTTTATTGCTTTCAGTCATCAGCTATTTTTGGGTTTATTATTTCAGTTACTTTAATCACTAAGAACTGTAGTTGTGCTCTACACACTGGAAATATCTGTACAACATTCCTGTAACCTGCTGGGCCACAGAGATCACAGCTACAGCTTCTCTGAGCATTTAACTCAGTTACAGTCATTTAACATGGGTTTGTTTCCTGCTCTCATCCCAGCTTGGCAGCTCTGTCTCTAAAACATCAAATACTTTTTAAGACTCCCTATGTTTCACTCTATGTGATAATGTGAAGTTCTTCTCTATTTAGAAATGGGGTGTTTTATTAGGAGGAGCAAACCCTGCCAGCTTTTAGCAACATACTCATAAATTTCAATGGAATTAGGCACATAAATAGTGTAAGGAAGCTTATGATATGCAATTTTCCCATAAATATGGGTAAGCATTAAATAATTATTAATAATTCCCCACAGAAAATGAAGGTAGTATTATGATTTACATAGTAGAATGTATATCTATTTCTCAAAATCTAGTTTATTGAGCCTGGTAAATCAATAGAAGCATTTATTATCCACTAAGAGCACATATAGAAAAATTGGAATAAAAAATAATATGTATGAAGGAGTAAAATAATCAGCAGTGTTCCAAAGTCTAGGGAGGCAGAAAGAAACAGACTTGGGCAGGATATATGTTCCAATTGCCAGGTCCTTGTTATCCCATTTTAAAGCTGTCCATCCCAGTTTGGCCCAGGGAACATTAAAATCTCACTCCCATCCCCAGAGAAATTGATGTTGATCAAGAATCCATGGATCCAATAGTTTCTGGCACATCTGAGCTGCTGCCTGGCCCAGGTACTGTCAGCACTTGTGTGAGTATGAGGCCTTCTGGAATATGTTATTAAAATAAAAACTGGACAGGAGTCAGTAATTCCCAGGACTCCAGGCCACCTTCCACTGCTCTGATAAACTCTCCTTATTTAGCTCCCAATAAAGCTCCTAATATCCATTTACATTCTTCTCAGACCAGAAGCTAACACAACTCAAGGATATTTTTTTACTGAGGCCTCTCTGTGTAGGGCAAAATAAAATTTTGTTGGTCTAATGAAGAATGGCAAGTATATCAAATGCAACTCCCTGGCCTGACTGAGTATCTGGAGCGAAACACCTTTATCAATTACCTCTGAACCCCAGTGGGTAAAGCAGGGTTGAAAATTAGCAAAAGAATTTACCTGTAAGAATCTGTAAGAAATTCAGCTACTTCATAAAAATGTCTCTTTTGCATCACCCAAACAGAAATCTCTTCCACTAGAGCTGTTAGTTTTCCTCCTTGCAGCTGTTCTCTAAATTGTGCCCACTTTTCTGACTGGTAGGGGAGCAAGCTATGCCCTTGTTCTGCAGGGGGAGAGGTTAATATTAGCCCTCATAATTCCAAACACTCCTTGGCCTTCTCCAGGCTTCCATGAGAACCTGGAATTAACCTGCACACCTCCTGAGCTCCACAGCAGCTCATCCAAAAATGACACTGGAGGGCTTGGCTGGGCTGCTGGGGGTCAGCACAGCTCAGGGCATGGCCAGGACTGATCCAGACACACAAGGAATCCCTGAGGAAGGCATTTTCCTGCTCATGCTGAGCATTTCAGTGATCAAATTCCTTCTTGTGTGTCTTCATGCCCTGAGTTCTTTGGGATCTGTCAGCTGCAGATTACACTCGCCACAGAAGGGATGAAGGTGAAGTCCCCGATTTCAGGGCTGTGCAGATAGAAACAGAAAATCTTGTTAAAAAAAATAAAAATTAGTCCTGAATCATTATGGTCTCATAGCTGCCCTGTGAACAAAAATATCCTGATTTTGGAGAATGCTGTCATCATCACAACATCAGCAGCACATAACAGCTCTGACTTCATCTTACAGTGCTTTGACTTATTCCAGACAGGATCCAAACAGCTCTTCTGTTTTCATTAATCCAGTGCATCCTGTGATCTCCTTTTTCTTCCAGTTTCAAAGTCTTCCAGCAATTTTGGGGTTTGGCCGTACACCTTTAGTGTGGAAATTTCCATTAAGGGAAAAATTTGGGTATATTTTCCTTTTTCCCTAAATAAATGAAGCTATAACATGTTCTGAATTAAGCCTGTACTTTCTAATTAGCCAGTACAATAATCAACCCAATATTGAGCAATGACATTAAAGAAGTTAATTCAGAATATCTTTTTGGACATTCAGACACGCTGCCAGCTGTACTTGCCTAGGCAGGGAAAGGCAGTGTGGGGAACTCTGTGGCCTAAACACCAGTAGTTTAATTTACAAGAGAATTGGGGTCCGTGCTGAGCTTTGCAGTTGCAGCTCTGCTCTGCAGCTGGGTACCTGGAGAGACAACTATAGACAAGAGCACAGTTTTCTTAAACACCACAATACCACTCCCAGTCCTGAGTATAACTTCCATCTCTTCCTGGGAAAGCACTGAAATAGCAAATGCCTACTTAAAAAAATCAAGTGAATGTCTCTACATTGTTCAGGCAGTAACTTAATGGATCACACTGAGGCATGCAAATTTTAGATAAACTCTTGCAGACCTCATTTCATGCTGTCTAATGAACAGGCACAGAATCACAGAATGGTTTAGGTTGGAAGGGACCTTAAAGTTCATCCTGTTCCACCCTCTGCTATGGAGGGACACCTTCCACCATCCCAGGTTGCTCCAAGCCCTGTCCAGCCTGGCCTTGGACACTTCCAGGGATCCAGGGTCAGCCACAGCTTCTCTGGGCACCCTGTGCCAGGGCCTGCCCACCCTCCCTCACAGGGAATAAATTATTCCTAATGTGCAATCTAAACCTACTCTCAGTTTGAATCCACACCCCCCTGTGCTGTCAGTCCATGCCCTGTCCAAGGTCCCTCTCCACCTTGTAGGCTCTCTCCACAGAATCCCTGAGGCTGGAAAAGCCCTCCCAGCCCATGGAGCCCAAGCTGTGCTCAATCCCCACCTTGTCCCCAGCCCAGAGCACAAAGTGCCACCTCCAGCTCTTCCTTGGACACCTGAAGGCATGGGCACTCCAAACCTCCCTGGGCAGCCCCTGCCAAGGCCCGAGCACCCTTTCCCTGCAGAAATTCCTGCTGCTGTCCAAGCTGAGCTTCCCCTGGCACAGCTTGAAACCGTTTCCCCTGCATTCCCTGAGAGAGGAGGCCAACCCCACGATACCTTTCCCAGTCCCTTCAGGCTCTGGAAAGCCACAATTAGGTCACTCCAAAGCTTCTCTTCTCCAGGTTGAACAATCCAAATTTTCCCAACATTTCCTCATAGCAGAGCTGCTCCATCCCTCTGATCATCTGCTGAAGTGCAATATCAGTTTTCAATGGAAACCTGCTGCTGTTGGTTTGTTTTTAACACATCATACTCCTAGGAAAGACATAAAGAGTAGAAAATGGACTGGAGAAGTGAAGTCTGTATGAGAAAAAGAGAGAATAATAAAAAAAAAAGATCTAAGCCTGTGAACATGAAATCCAGGAATTATTAAGACCCATCTTTTATTCACATAGGTTGCTAGGGTTTTTAAGACTGAAGGTCCAAGGCGGTAACTTAGCACATTTTAAAGCTGTCTATACCAATGCGTATTGCAGTAAATTACTGCCATTTCAAAATACAATGAATGCACCTACCTATATGATTACTCATAAAATGTTGTATTCTAACCTAAACCAAATTTATCAAATTTTATTAGGCTGTAAATATAGGTATATTTATGTTTATAAATTACTTAGCTCATTTTTTGCAGAAAAAAGAAATTATTCGGGACATGCATAATATAGCACGATATCATTCACAAGCAGCAAGGTTATAGCAACATGTGTTTCTGGCAAAATACAATAAAAATGTATAGACAGGGAAATAAAACTCTTGTATTTACTATTAATGTTCTTCCCTCTACATTGACTATCAATCATCAAGGTATTAACATCACTCAAGAAATTGCATGCTGTGAGAAAATTATGATAATTCATTCTGTGATCCATATTTCTATGAATACATGAAAAAAAAATGGCACCAATTTAGGTGTGTTCCCTCCCCCCTGCCTAGAAAATTCGATGGGTTATTTTCAGGATGGAAATCTATACTGTCTTGAAAATGTATAACTAAATTCACACTGAATGAATCATCTTTCATTGATGTGGAACGCCCCCCCCCCCAACCCCAACACGTTCCCGAGTTTTCCAAACGCACTTTACAAATGGATTTGCTAAGCACTTGTCTTACAGCAATCATCTGCAGCTCCTCAGGGGAAAGAGACACAACAGCAATATGCAGGAGTTGGTGAGGAGTGAGAGAAAGAAGGATCCTTTGCAATTGCCAAGGGAGTTTGAAGTGTACAGCGTGACTATCAAAAGTCGAATCGGACCCAAATCAGGAAGTTAATATTCTTCAGTTGCTTTGCTTGGGTAACAGCAACACAGAAAACCCAAATATATCCTTTTCTCATCTTTTCTAGGATTATGCAAAAGTGAGAAACAGTGAGCGTGTGAAGCAACATCTGGAAAACAAGACAGAAATGGCCCCAAGTTTTATTGGAATCCTAAATCATCCCTCACTCAAAGGATGATGGGACAAAGTGCTTCATGGAATCCCTCTTCTTCATTTGGTAAGGATTTCTGGAGCAATAATGCTTCACCCGGGGCACCCGGAGACTTTGCTTGGCCACCTATAAAATACACGAAATCTGCCTAAAAACAACACACATGGTCAATGGCAGTTTTCAGGCGCTGGCCCCACTGCTGTTAAACTCCAGAACTGGAGCAAGATGCCTGTAGTGGGGGCAGAACAAATCCAGCAGTGCCCCACTTTCAGAGCTGTCACTGGCAGATGGAGAAGGGGACATCATCCTGGGCTGGGGATGAATAAAGCTGAAAGCTGGCTGACTCATCAATCCCGAAGTTAAACATCCTGATAGTGAGCTGAAGATGTGGCAGAGCTGATAAAGGAGCAAAGAAGTGATCCCACAGAAGTGATAACTTATCTAAATCTGCTGACTGACACAACTGGCTTGGGGCACACCTGACTGACAGAAGGTTTCTTTGGACTGCAGAAATCCAGACCCACTTTTTAATGGGAGGATCTTCTAATAAACCCTTTCCTGAGGTGTGTGTGGAATTCCTCCCTGAAGTGAGGATATCCCTCAAAGTTACTCCTGCAGGCTGAACCAGAGAGGTGCCCACAGTCCTCGGTCTGGGTGAATGACATCAATCTCTACCTAATAATTGTTTTTGTTGAAATATCATTGCCAGTATTATCTTAACAATAGTGCACTGTGCTGATAGTTATAGTTCCTGTACCGTGCAGTAAATTATTCTGATTAACATCTTTTAGTCTAATTATTATCGTAACATATAATAATACTTACATTTTTTCCTTTAAAAAGCAAAAGTTTTCAATTTGCTGTAATAGAAGCACTGGAGTACCAGGCTAATGACTGCGATTCTAAATGACTACACACATGCACCATTATCACGAACAAGCAAATATTGATTCTCAGAGAATAGAAGCAGTTCAATAAAGTATTCTTCGGCATCAGTAATAAAGCATTTCCAAAAGACAATTAATTCTTTTAAGGATAATTTATTAAATATATACTAGCTTATTTGAAGCTCATTTAGCAATTTGCTTCCCAAGCTGCAAAATTAGACAAAATTAATTTTTATTACAGTAATGTCAACCAGTATCAGAAAACTAGATCAGATGGGTTTTTGGCAGTCAAAACCCTCCTTTGAGAAATTATAAAGAACAAACATATTTTGGCAGATGGGACTACAACATCTCCCACAGGCAGAATTTGGATACTTTTTGTGAGGTTAAACATTCAGTGTTTCAAAAAGTAAATTATTTTTCCGTGTGTTCCTTTTGCCTGCCACCCACCCACACCCCTCACTATAAACAGCAGAAGTGTGCAGGGGTGGTGGTGCAGAGGTAGCCACATGCAATTCCTACACACATTTCCAGCAAAATCCAGGAAATCTTCCAGAAAATCTCCCAGAAAACCTTTAATGAAAGATTTTGGTGGACTGAGAGATAACAGGGGATGCTGTGGCACAGGTGAGGTGCTGAGGCAGAGAGGTGGTTGTCGGACACTGGAAGGAGGGGATGTTGTGCAAGCTCAGAGAGACTAGCGAATGCTCCAGAGTCCAGTGTATTGTCCAGAAAGAAATCCTAGAAAAGTTTTTAAATACCATTACACCCACAGAATCACACAATCATCAAGGAACAAACATCAAGAGATCTTCCAGATCATGCAGTCCAAGCATCCACCCAGCACTACGTGTGGAACCCTAAACCACATCACTCAGCAATCAAGACACCTCTAGGACACCTCCAGAGTGGGGACTCCACCACTTCCCTGGGCAGCCCCTTCCAATGCCTGACAAAACAAACAGTGAAAATTGAGTTTTTTAATGTCTAATCTGAATTACCCCATCTCTTCTTGAGGCCATTTCTTCTGCTCCTCTCACTGAAGGCACAGCAGAAGAGATAGGCCCAACCTCACTGCACCATCCTGTCAGGGACTTTGGAGAATGCTGAGGTGCCTCCCCCAAGCATCCTCTTCTCCAGACCAAACAGCTCCCTCAGCCATTCATCAGACTGGTTTTCTAGACCCTTCAGGAGCTTTGTTGCCCTTCACTGGATACGCTCCAGAACCTCAATGTCCATTTTAAAGTGAGGGGCCCAGAACTGGATGAAGCATTCGAGGTGTGGCCTCACCAGAGCCCACTACAGGGGGACGTTCACTGCTCTGGTCCTGCTGGCCACACTACTCCTGATACAGGACAAGATGCTTCTGCCCTTCTTGGTCCTCTGGGCACATTCTTGGCTCATGTCCAGCTGCTGTTGACCAACAGGGCCCATAGATCTGTGTCTGACTGGCAAGCAGGTCACCAGCCATCTCCTGGGTTCTGGGATACACTCAGCTCTCCCTCACTCACTTCCAGCTCTGGGGGATGGGTGTCTTGAGGACAACTGCTCCTGATACTGAAGACTGAGGCAAATAAAGCATCAAGTACCTCTGCCTGTTGCTCATCCCCTGTCACTGCACTCCCCTCTGCATTCAACAAATGAGCAAGACTCTCCTTGACCCTGCTTTTGCTGTCCAGGCATTTATAGAAATTTCTTCTATTGTTTTTAACTGCAGGCCAAATCAAGTTCTGGTTGGGTTTTGGCCCCTCTAATCTTCTCCCTACACAACCTTCCAACATCCTTATGGTCCTCCCAAGTTGCCTAACTCTCATTCCAGAGTCGATAGATTCTCTTTTTTCCCCAAGTTCCAGCTCAAGTTCTCTGTTTAACCAGGCTGGTCTTTTTCCTTGATAACCTGTCTTTCCACACATGGGGACAGCCTGCTCCTGAATATTTAACAATTCCTTTTTAAAGCACATCCAGCCTTCCTAGACTCTTTTGCCTTTCAGGACTAACTCCAAAGGAACCCTGTCAATCTCTCTGTGCACTGGGCATTTCATCCCACAAAGCCAGCTAGTCATTTTTTATTTTGGTTTTTAAAAAACTTTAATGTAAATAAATATCTTTTTATGAAAACCTGCAATAGCCTTTACATCCTAATGCCTAAAAGAACTTTCAAATTTTAATTTCATAGAGTTCTATAGCTCTGGCTGAAAATCCACAAAATCACACCAGAGAAGAAACTAACACAGATTTCTTCCAGAGGCAATCAGCACATGCTTGTATCACATAGAAATTATAAAATCTGACATTTTCAGATGGGAAATTAATTTCTGTCAATGAGAAGCATGTTCCAGAATTCAGGACAGCTTCTTCCTTTTTGTTGGAACTCTGTCCTTAACTGTGTTATCAACTTCAAGGAAATTCAAGTTACAGCTCTTCCGTTCATGTGGGAATATGAACTTCCAAATTAAAACCTTCCTCCCAAAAACAAACCCTCCCTCGCTAGAGGTAAGATATTTTACTAGAAATGACAGAAACCCTCTAAGTTTCATTGTAAGGAACAAATTGTGTCCAGGGAATAAAAGAGCATTCCAGAAGTCTGTCATTTACAGATGGTTCCAGGGATCGCTGTTGTCTCTGTGTGTTATGATTTATTGTTTAATCACTTAGCACTGGCAGCTCCTGGAAAGCAATAACATTAAAGTGCACAGGTTAACCTCTACAGTGTTGCCAAACACTTTTTACACTGCTACAACTTTTGTTAAACGTGTAAATCCTTTAGAGCTTGTAAATGTCAGGACTGTAGGACTACTGTACTACAGCCTGTGCAGCAACTGGGAAAAGTATCAGCTTCATCCCCATGTGGCAAAACTAAAACCTTGTCATTCACTAGGTGATAGAAAAAATACATTAAATATTAATTTTACTATATGCAACAGCTCAAAGTGATGTTATATTTTTCTTAAAACCTGAACATGGGCAATTTTAAGAAGAGAAAGCTTGTAGTGCAGAACTTTCAGTAATCAATGTGGAACTCCTCTGGAGTTTATTGGTGTTTCACCCAGCTGGATGTAGTGAATTGAGCAGAAACATGTAAGCAACCTTGAAAACTGTCTGTGAAGCTCCTCCTGAAGATTAAGGTCACACATAAAATTTAAGGACAACTGCATTAGCAAGCAAATAATAAGCCAGAGTCAATTTAAAAAGCCTTCCATTATGAGTGTAAAACCAGCCACAGGGTAGAGTTATGGCTGAGAGCACAGGAACTGCCATTTCACACACACCCATCTTTAACCTGCACTCACAGGATGGGAAGAAAGTTCTGATGAATGCAAGAACTTCTCAATCCGTAGGGGAAGGTGGGAGAAACCCCTTGCCACTGCTCAACCCCTCCTAGGGAGAAGTATCTTAAACTTATGTTTATCAAAAGACGGGTGGATGACACAGAGCTTTTTTTCTATATAAACAAGCAGGTTGACACTCCTTGGTCACCTTCAAACCTTAAAATATCCTTCTGCCTCACAGTTTAAATACAGCTTCTCAACTGTTCCCATGACAGAACACTTACACTTGATCAACTTGTGTTTGCCTTGATCTAGTTTTGATCTCATCCAAATGCTGTGACTCATGACAAAACCAGGCCAAAGCTCCCAGGATGGGCTAGCTCAGAGGAGCCCAGGCACAGAGCTCCAGCCATGGCACAGAGCCAGGAAAAGGGATGGACATTCAGCATGTGTTCAAGGCACAGCTAAACATTCAAAGAGCTCTAGCAAAGGTATTCACACTTCTCAACCTTCCCCAAGCAAAACAACAGAGCAAAAGCCTCTGGCACTCACAATGGATTTAGTAGTAAAGTTTTGCTAGTGAGTTCCACACTCCCTCCCTCTGTGTTAACCACAGGGAATGTGTTTCCAGCAAAAGAAACCTAGAAACTTTCCTTGATTACGTAAGCATAACTGTTACCCAAGTTTAAATACCATTACCCAAAAAAACCCAAACAATTGCCCATAATCACGTCTCTGGTTAGCTAATGAGGGCTCTATGAATACTGATTTGTGCTGATCAAGTGTCACAGCTGTAGCAGCTTTATAAATGCTGCATTATTCCAGTCTTACAGGAGGATATTCCTGCCTTGCTGGCAATCTCATATCACATGTGACAAATTAGTCTGTCAGTGACATGCAACAGAAAGCCCAGTTCTCACCAGACAGTGGCCAAAAGGTGTGACAACACAGAAATTAATCTGTATGAATCCTGCTGTACAGAATGTATTGCCAGGGCAGATCCCTAAATGGTGTAAATGAAACCAAACCCACTCTGCTTAATTAACTGTAAGGTGGAAATGCATTTGGGATCGAGGAAGGTGTGAAAATATAGGGCCTCCTGTAGCTGAACAGCTCCTGCTGTGCTCCCTTCTGCAGGGCTGGCAGTCTTGAAGGGTGCTGAGTGAGTCCATGAAGCCCTTTCCTAATCTTGCTGCTGCTCCTGTTACTTCATCGAGGTAGAATTTGCCTTCACTGCCTGTTTAGGAGGAGATCCTGGTACTATTATGCAGTTTGGACACTAAAAGTCTTTTCCCTCCTGAAAACCAGGTGGAGATCCTGAAAATCCCAAAAGACCCTTGGGTGTGACGTGTTCTGGGATGAAACATCATTCCTTCATGTCAGCATCATACATAACCTCACATTTCCCACCACACCAGGGCATTTTTTGTCTCTGCTGTTTTACTTTATTTCCTAACCCACCACTGGATGAACTCTGTAAATATGGTTTTGGGGTTTTTAACTATTCAATCAATATAAAGGAAATGCATTCAAGTGATGTAAACTCTTTTCTTGTTTTGCTCTCCAGGTGAAAAAGAGAATTGAAACCTGAGAATTTGAGGTCATATTAGAATAACCGAAAGGATCCTATAGCTATGTCTTTTTGCTAGAAGTTAGCTCTGCCTTTGCAAGCACAAATTCTGTGTTCAAAGGTGTTTATAGAAGGTGTTTAAAAATGACTTCTACATTTTTTGGCTTTTTTTGCACTACACTTTACTACAGAGTGTAGTGCATGTGAGTGTTATCAATAATAATGTAAAGAAGAGTTGGGAATTTTGAAGGTAAATGTAACAAATTAGTGTTTGAGACTATGAGAGGTAGTGATTAAACACTGAAGAAGTGAACTTCTTGAATGCAAAATGAGACATCTGCTCCTTTGCTTTCCAGTCTGCTTGTTAGGTTTTTTTTATTCTGTCAGTCTGTAGCATTTTCTCCATTCCATCTACAACATCCCAGTTTTTCTCCCTTCAACTATTTCAGCTTAGCAACCTCCTGCCTTCCTGTCTCAGAGCACATTTTCACACTGTTTCCCTGACAAATGATAGTGTGGCATTGTTTCTACTTGTTCCAAAATACTACTTTTCTCTTTTTATTTTCTCCTTAAATAGGGATTCCATGTGTGCTCAGGGACCACTGTGAACTCCTTCCATTTACTCAGCAAAAGCAGCATCAGCACATCAGTCTGTGCCATGTACGAAAGGTGTGGTGGAAGAGGGTCAGGTAGATATATATACATATATCTATATAGATAGATATCTGACTCAGCTGGTCAGATATATAATCAGATATATATTTGGCTCAGCTGGTCTCCCCAGCCCAGGGAACACATCACACTCCTTGGGTACTAAACTTGGTGTGCCATCACAGTGATCACAGGGATTACTGGAGGGTCATTAGAGACTGTGTGAGGCTACAACACATGGGAGGGCACCAAGCAAAAAGATCTGAGGGAAACTGCCCCCTGAATAAGATGAAATCACACAATCCCACGATCCCTGAGGCTGGAAAAGCCCTCCCAGCCCATGGAGCCCAAGCTGTGCTCAGTCCCCACCTTGTCCCCAGCCCAGAGCACTAAGTGCCAACTCCAGCCCTTCCTTGGACACCTCCAGGCATGGGCACTCCAAATATCCCTGGGCAGCCCCTGCCAAGGCCTGAGCACCCTTTCCCTGCAGAAATTCCTGCTGCTGTCCAAGCTGAGCTTCCCCTGGCACAGCTTGAGGCCATTTCCCCTTGTCCTGTC